>UCOL01002153.1:0-28105 GCA_900474335.1 Ormyrus nitidulus
GTCTTCTTCACCGCGGGCGAAGGCGCGAGAGGCAGCTTCTCACGATGCTCATCGCGCCGGGACTCAGTTCCGGATTGCACGGCCTCGATGAAGATGAGGCCTTGAGTGCCTCGATTAAAGCTTAAACGCGGGGAGATTTTCACTTTTAGGCTTGGTAATATAGGGATTGCGTAAGCTGGTTCTGGATGCATCGAGACTTTGCGACGTTGCTTGAGATAATGTGAGGGAGAGGTCGAACGTATACAGACGCAGTTTAGGATTTGTCATTCGGGCCATCTTAATGCGAGGATGTGCTATCGTGGCACTAATTCATTTGCGTATACTTTCTCTTTGCGTCTAAAATGTAGCTGTATATTGTCGGTTTTAACAAGTGTTAAAAACATTTTTGCCTTTTCATCGATTAAAATTTATTATGATTACTTATAGGTTGCTATTTAAGTAAACGTATTTAGATATAAATTATGTAATCAATTGATTGATTCTAAAAGATTTAATTACTAATAATTAGTTTAATTTATTTGCATTGAGGAAACTTGTGCGTGTCGGAAAATGCACAGTTCAATTAGCCTTTATGCAAATTTGACGTTGTAATAAGACGTAATTTCAGTAGTCTTCCATTAAAAACTTTTTTAACGTATTCATGGAATTTTCTGCTTCCATCAGGATTATTGATCGTAAAATTTTAAGGAGGTGCGAAAAATGCAATCGAATGATCTCAATTTATTTACATTTCATTACATAATTACTTTTAATTAAAAAAATTAAATCCATTTATTTTTCATTTACAAAAAATCTTCTCGTTTCGCAAAATCCTCCGAGAGTACAATTCCCCCCGTGGAAAAATCCTCCTTCAACGTCGAAAATTACGCTACTCTCATCTCCAGCGGTCCCAACTTTATGCACTCGCCGAGACAATCCAAGGAACCTTTCCTCCCGGCAGAGAGCTCAGCTCACAATCAAACAATAAAAATCTCCCGCATAAATAGCCCGACGAGACAGCACGCAAAGCGGGAAAAAGTCAAAATCGCGCCGGCGGCGCGCGCAATTCGGAAGGCCTCTCGCACAGTACACATTTTTCCGGGCCTCTCGCAGCAAATAACGGGCGACGTATGTACATATATACACGTCGCCATCGGCCATTGTGGCGCGGGCTCCGAGTCACGAGAGCACTCGAATCCTCTCCTCGTTTCCTGGATCCTTTTACTTTCTTTCGCGTCGTATATACGTATACATCCGCGAGAGGCTGCTGCTGCTGCTGCTGCTCTCTACGTGCACGTACGCGAGCGCGGGCCGCCGCGTGATTTATCGGCGAGTCGGGGGATTTTAACGACCGCCGTATTTTCATGAGCAGCGATTTTCAGGGATTTTTTATATACCGGCCGCCCACCTTTGTCGGCCGGCTTCGTGACGGGAATCTATTATCCGCGCGGATTTTAGAAGGTCGATCGGGCGCAGCCTTGCTTCGGTGTTTAGGGGGCTTCTTTTTTATACGCGACGGGGATGTATACGTGGAGGTGTTTTCGATTTTTTTTTCTTTTGCCAAGGTTGGCGAAGGGGGAGCTTGGGTTTGAATGTGAGACGTTAAACATTTGATACTAAATTAATTGTAAAAACTGTAATATTTATTAGTTTTATATTGTTTATGATTTTAGAGGGCCAGTTGAAAAAACAAGCTTCTTTTCTTGAAAAGTTTCGTGAGATCATTTTTTCAGCAGATCAGGCACAAAAAAATTGCTCATTTAACCGAACTGATATACAGATTTCGTAATCTCACGTAACTAAAGTAGATACGTGCCGAGTACAGTAAGACAGGGTTTCTGCACTTACGCGGAACAAACTTATATTTCACTTAAAGAACCAATTAATTTTTTATGAAGAAAATCAGATATTAAATCTAAAATATGAAGATGTTTCATACGGAGCGTGACTTTCACTTGAATTTATGGGAGCAACTTTCAAAATGCCTAACGTAGTTTAATATACATTTTATGAAACTAAATTTTGATTGCAAGGATAAAGTTTTAGCCGATTCTCAGATAAACACTGAATTCTTCGAAGATGATTCATTACTTTGATCAATGACATCACGATTTCTCATAAATAAAATAGAAAGTATTATTCGTGAGAAAGAAAGTATCTTTGCGCGACACACACTGCAAGGAACCTTTATAATAGCTGTACGAGCTGCTCGTTTTCATAATTGAGCAAAAATTCGTGGCTTGTGAAAAATTTAGATGTTAAAGTCGCGTGGATGTTTCGAGCCTTTCCTTTGTTACGTACAGGTAAGTCGTAAACGAGCTATTTTTGTGTATTAAGTCATGTTCCGAAGTAAGTTCCTGGTTATTGAACTTAACTTTTTGTTTAATAAAGCAAACCAATTTCCAAGTTTTTCATTTTTTGTTTCTATGTTTTTCTCGTAATAAAGCGAACAAATTGAAGCAAAAATTTTTATTATTATGGGTATCTTAGGGTTAGAAGAAATTAATGGACATGTTAAATATAAATATATATATCAAAGCAGATGGTAATTATCATCATTTAAGGCTCGTTAAATTATTTATTTTGCACAAAAAGTAGGAGAGTATATTTATAAATTTCGCTTAGTATACAAACTGAAATAGGTATAAATTTGCGGTCAATTTTAAAAGTTTGAAAAGTATGGGAAAACAATGTTGATAAATCACCTTGCTAATGAGCGGAAAATTTTTTTTTCAAAAATAATAGCAAAGTCAAAGCCCGAAGCAAAATATCTTCGCGAAACCACTTTAAAAAGAGATTTAACATTTTTTTTGAGGTTTTTAATTTTGATGAGTTTGCAGAAATGGCATTGAGGTAAGTAGGTAAAGTATTCAATCAATTACTCCTTTGAGAATTGCAAAACTGTCACTACTCTGCACAATATTTAACGTATTACGCTGCCAGTTCATACTAAACAGTTCATATTGTTGCGCAATTACGGTTTCGTCATTTTTCATTTTTGAAGAAACCAACACCGTATAACCGAAAAAATCCACCTTTCATTTTCCAAGCTGAAAATCATTTTAAAATCGCTTCCCTACCCAGCGTAACTCCACCTCCCAGTCTTCTTCTCGAAAACCAGACTCGCATTCTCTTCGAAAAAAAGGCATCTCGTCTGAAATCACGCGGCTCCTCAGAAATGACCTGTTCAGGAGCGGTTCCCAGCTCGTCCCTAACGGCGGCCCTCATATCTGACCTCTCACGCGACCCCCCGACTTGGCGCTTCCTCTACGTTTACCGCGTTTGGAAAGTAAGTACAGCCTGGGTGTTGTGTATACACGCGCGAGGGGGGAATTTCCAGCCGGGGGATCGCGTGTTCTGGAACGGTTTTCGGATCATCGCGATGACGCCAGGGCGGAGCTCTCCGCCGCGCCGATTGCCTGATGATGGGTTTAGGCCGAGCCAGGAAGGCTTTGGGCAAGTTCCCGGAGATGGCTGCTCGGCGCGTTATGTCACGATAGTTTTGCCATTTTTTGCGCGAGCGCTTCGCGGCGTGTAGCTTCTGGCTAGAAACTGATGTGGGTTTTAACGGGGGGATTTTATTTTTGACGGTTATCAAGTGGATATGAACTTTGGTCGAGATTAATAATTCATGCTTAAAATTTGTAATTAATTAGGTGGTGATTGATAATTGCAATAATACATGGCTGATGGAACGATAGAAATCACTTTGAGCTAAATAGTTATGTATATCCATTAAGGGCTATTTAATAATAAATGTATTTTCCATTATTCGAGCGATACGCAGGATTACAGGACGGGCGATAAATTAATTAATTTTAAACCAATCGCAATTTAATACCACAAAAAAGAAGATTCGACGAGCTTTCGAACATAACTCGTCCGCTCTTTCTCCGAGCACATATCGCCAACCTCCGATTTCCTCCCATATAGCTCCCGGAACTCTCGTCCGAAGAAAGTCGGCGAAAAAGAGAGAGAGAAAAAAAAATCGGCGCGCCGCACGTGGCGATAGAAACCCGCCGCGGCGGCGGCACTCCCACGCTTTTTCGAAAAGCCCGGCAACAATGAGCGCGCGCCTCTCTTCGAACACGCGGCCGAGAGAGAAGTGAAAAGGTCGCGATCGCGCCGCGGATAATCCGCGCGGCGCATTAAACATGCAATACACTCACGGGGGGGAGGAGAGACGGGACACACGGTAGCTTCTGCTTCGACCCACGCCTCGCGTTGCGTTGCGCAAATCCTCCGCGGAGGAACGTGTCACGCACAGTGTTCTCGAAGATAGGCATCGCCGCGGCCGGGATTTACTGCCGATTTCGGGGTAAGAGTCGGAGAGGCCTCTTATGGAGAGAAGAGACGTTTTCGATACCTTTTGACGTTGGTCTACGAGTCGGGCAGGTGATTCATTTTTACGGGGGTGTTAGTTTAGGTAGATGGTCAGGTGTGCTTTTGGTTGAGCAAGCGACCGACTTATTGACTTTGGACGTTGCTCCTGCGATGAAATTTTTTTTTTTATATTTTTCTAAATAAAAACTCGCAAATTCCCGTTTCATCCAGTTTTCCCAAAAGCAGAGGAAGGCAAATCCACTGAAAACATGAAATCAAACTGCCTTTCTAAAAGAATTTGATTATGATATGATCACGTGATAATATACAAGTTTCATCCAAAATTTTTAGAAAAACTAAAGAAATCTGGAATACTTAAAAAAAAATAATAACGATTTGAAATTCCTTTGTTCCATAATAGATTTTTATGCTTTGAATATAACCGTACTTTGATTGATCAGAATTAATTAAATCATTATACTGCGTCAATTGTTGCTTTGGAATTAGGAGAGGTGTTCACGGTAGTTAAATCTGCAGTCAATAAGAGTGTTCATTTACGGAGTCAATTGTTGCTGTGGAATTAGGAGAAGTGTACACGGCAGTTAAATCGACAGTTGTAAGAGTGTTAATCACTAAAGCACCCAATACAATCATAATTAAAATCAATCGTCCAATCGAATTGCTTTTTTTTATTTAAGCAAAACTCAAATAATTTTAATCAAACCAGCATCGTAAGGATATGTTTGAATTTTCCAAAAATATTGTACAACATATCCAGTCATACAACAAAAATAATTGTACCATCAATTATATCGTCAATTATTGTTAAAAATCAGGATTTTTCGTTTTGTTGAAGGAACCATAATTGTTGTTAAATCGATATAAAGATCCAGTTTCTTCCGTAAACAGTCTATAGTTCAAAATAACAAATAACGTACACATTCGCTCCGAACGCTCTATGCTCCTAAATATTTCGGCTTTTAAGAAAATTCAACCAGTTCACACGCCATCAACTTTCTTCGAAGCTAGCCCATAACCAGGGGCTCCTCCCAGTCCAAAGCACCCGAGTTCGGCTTGTCTATCGCTTCCCACAAAGCATCGAACGTGAAAACAGCCCCGCAGCGCTGTAACCCGCAGCGCCATCAATCGATCAACAGCGTTAATACGTCCACTTATCTTTAAACGCGAGGCTCTTCCTCCGCAAAAACTCAAAATCCCGAGCCGCACATAAGGAAGCCTCGTAAATTCAGGTCCGGGCCGTTTTCTCTCGTGGACATGATTCACGCCGACGCATCATTTCTTCGCCCTCACTTTGACGAGGCCGCGACAGCCGTTACTTTCTCTGCTCTCGCCAAGGGAGGCTGAGTTTTTTAACTAGAAAAGTTCTTCTATAGGAAGAAAGAGCCGTCGCATTGTTGAAAGTCTTATTTTAGTTATAGAGAAGAGCATGAATTTGCAGAACGATCATGATCCAATGAATAAAAAGGAGAGGGTGTGAATATATACATTCGTTTATCTTTATAGCTTGTAATATAATTGATAATCTGTAAATCTCTTACTGATTTTATATTGAACTGTAATCGATGTGCAGCATTCTAAACATTATTATTTATTATCTGATTTTTTATTTTTAAAGCTATTTTTCGTCGTGATAAAACATGTTTTCCAAATAGATTGCTTAGAATTATTTTTACAGGAAACTGTCTGAATAAACATATTTGTAATTTTTATTTTTTATAAGCTATGATGGAAAGAAACTATTTAAAACTTATGCCAGCTAAATAAAAAAAAAAAATTTAACCCGATTTAACACTTCCACTTTGAAATAGCAAAATGAACTGAGAAATAATAACGCAAACTTTTATTGCGATTTTATTTCATTAGCAATACAAACTATAATCGCAATTTTACTATTAATAATTTTATCATAATGAATTTTCATCTAGTCGAACGATTAAATGACTAGTAAATGATTAACACAACACTGCCAAGTTGTGAGCTAAGATTTAATTTATGAAGGTGTTACCCACAAGTAAGTTTTTCCTTTTAAATTTTTTTTTTTGAAACTTCTTAAAGAGATCTACATAAAATAATTAGATAAAGCGTTATTAAAAACATAAATTCTACATTGTTTTTGTGTAAGCAAACTATTTGACGACAGTTTGAAAGTTTTAAAAAGTGGAAAGCCGAGATTATTGGTGACTACTGTCAAAATTTACATTATTTTTTCTCATAATTTTTATACAAACACTTAATAACTGTTATATAATACATAAAAAATTTAACTAGTTTTACCAGAGCATCAAATGAATATAAAAATGTCAAAGTTATTTGGGCATGGGTTGGTTTGTGTAAATAATAATTTTATGCATTTTAATTATGCATAATTTAGTGTAGTCCAACATATCTATAATATGTAAATCTCTATTAGTTGTACTTTACTTTGTTAATAATATTAACGTTTTTCATAGATGCTGAATCTGCCTTTAAACTGCTTTTATGACCGTGGATTAATTCAGTGCATTTAAGACTGGGATGCAATGCAACCTCTTGCAATGATTTTATTTATAGAGATATTTGCAATTATGCTTATTGAAGTGCCGACTCCAACTTGTAATTTTATAATACGTTTGAGTTCGTTATTTCATTGTTTTATTTTCAAGGAACTTGATATGACAATAATTACATTTTAGATTCTGATAATAATGTGGCTGACTTTTCAAATGTAGTTGTTATGGGTAATGGAACAGCTCTTGTCGCACTAGAATTTGATAGAGGATACTTTGAACCATTAATATCATTGAAAGAGCATGAAAATTGTGCCCTGTTTGATGTTCATTTAGACAAGACAGTTTTTTGGTGCGATACAGAGAATTCAGTCATAAGACCTTTATCTGCCGGATATCCAATTATCAGTTATCCTACGAGATGGCAACCTAAAGATTTCAAAGTAGATTTTGTCAGTAATAAATTTTATATTATAGACGGCGTAGTAAATTCAATTAACATAATTGATATATACACAGGCTTTTATGGAATAGCAATATCTGATCTCGAGAATCCTTCAGATTTGATTCTGGTACCTTCGAGGGGTATTATGTTCGTAGCTCTTCAGTCTAATTGTGTAAGTAAGCAAGTCTCATAATTTTTGTAGTAGAATATAATTTTCATTTTTATACAGATTTTAAAAGGAAACATGGATGGGTCATCATTGTCAGTATTAGCAAGAACAATTGGGATTTCAATAATGGCGGCAGATTCCCAAACTCAAACCATATATTGGGTCGACGAGTTTTTAACAATTAACATAATAGATTTTTCGGGAGTCCGAGTTGACACGTTAATTTTAGCTCCTACCAAAGTTCATGGAATGACAGTTTTCAACCACAAGCTATACTGGTTTAGCGACTCAACTTTACAGATTTTAGACTTGAAAAGCAAGCCAAGAAAAACGAAAGCTTTGATCGAAACTTCTCATAATTATACAAAAATAGCCAGTACTTCTTGGACCGGTGAAGTTATACGCAATCCTTGTAAAGTTGACAACGGAGGATGTGAGCATCTATGTCTACTTGTTCCAAGTGCCAATGGCAGCCTGGCGGCAAGATGTGCTTGTAAAATTGGTTACGAAATGAAATCATATTCGAAGAAGTGTACACATGTGAATGAATTTCTGTTGTATGCTGAAGGTGAATTTTTCAGAGGAAAAATTTTCGATGGACCGTCAACTGAAATCTTCACCGACGCCATCATGCCTAAAAAATTCTATACACAGTCTCTCGTTTCAAAAGATTCTATTCATTTTGATTATAACATAAGAAAGGATAAAATTTACTTTAGCGACGATAACAACATTTGGATGATAGACATCAGAAGCGATGGACCGCAAGTAAAGTTACATTCTCAAAAAGATTATCTTATATTCGACGTCGGTTTCGATTGGATGACGAATATCTTGTACTTTTATGAAATGAAGGACGACGATTATTATTTAAGTATGCTTGGACTGATTCGCGGACCGAAATATAAACAGTACGCTATTTTTGAACACTTTGACAAGAATCCGGCTCCTCATGGACTTGTTATTCATCCTAAACAAATGTCCTTTTACCAATTTAGAAGGTCAGGGCAAGGCGAAATGTCACTGTACAAAGATTACTTGGCTGGTTTCTCACCGGTAGAAACGATAGATACTTTCAAATATAAAGGCAACTTTCTGAGAGAATTGATTGCAATCGATTACGACAAATTGAAAGTATATTGGATAAAATTGGGATCTTTGATTTATTTTGCAAATATCGATGGCAAATCTAAATCCAAAATGAAACTGGCGGTACCAGTATGGTATCCAAAATCTGTTGCTGTGTACGACGAATGGATATTCGTGTCCAATTTAACGGAGGTTTGGCGCTTCAACAAACTGACGGGTGAACAAGCTAAGAGGTTAATTCGAGTTTCGAATGTTGACGATAATTTATCTGCCATACGGGTGTTGAGTCCAGAAGTGCAAGTATTGGATGAAGATCATCCGTGCATTTATATGAACGGAGGATGTCAGCATTTTTGCTACGCTACGCCTAAACGGCTTTGCAATTGCATGAAGGGTTACCAACTTGTTAACGAGTTTAGGTGCTCGCGCAGATTGAAAAATAATTAATTGGAGCTAAAAGAATTGGCGCGACGATGTCTAAGAACATTTCAGTAGTAAATCGGACATTTTTAGGAGAGATTAAAGAAAAATAGAAAATTAAGAAAATGCACAAATCGGATAAAATTCAATGATCATTTTTTTCCATTAAAACTTACGATTTTAGTGTTAATTAGACGTGTTGCGTCTATCGTTGATTAAATTTATACAATCAACTGTGACTAATAGAGAGGAAAGAAATTGCTTTTGGAAAATAACGTGATATCTGATACATTTTTTCACTTAAATGATTTATGGGACAAATAAATGTTAAAAGTAATATTCTACGATTAAAGTTTTATTCAGCATCATTGTATTCAGTAATACAGAATTAGTTTATGAATTAAAATTTAAGACAAAATTTATGTAATAAGTGAAGTTAATTAAATAAAATAATAATTGTTATTACCAAATTACGATAAATCTTTCTTTTCAACCAATCAAAAGTCAACAACAAATTTTGTATGCATAGGTACTAAATAATTTTAATCACATTAATAAACATTATAAACAGTCTTTATTTGAATGTATTAACGTCGAAAATCTGCTCTCTTGAAATAATCGAAGATTAGCAATCACCATTAAAGCAAGTGAACGACAGCAGCTGTAAATTACCGTCATAATGAAAAGCATCCCAGCTTCCAATGCCCCCCATCCGTGCATAATCGGGAATCTACTTTCTTCCGCTCCCGCAAAACTCCAAGCGAGGCAATAAAAACTGAACTACGGTGACTCGGTAGATGCCATTGACGGGGCTTACAAATCATTCTCGTGCATACATACGTTGCAGCCCACTCCACCACGAGCGGCGCGCTTGATAAATAACGATTTTTCGCTGCACGAAAAACGACATTCATTAGCCTCTTGGCCTCCCAAACGAACGTCTCCATAATAAAAGAAGGCGCGCGAGCGGCCCTCGTGCATTTCGTTGCCGCCACGAGCCTCGGGGCTTACGTAAAGGATGTACAAAGGCGCAGGGAACGCGTGACACTTACAAATAGATTTGCACGTATTATTTCGAATGCACACCGCGCGAGGATCGCGAGGAGGCCTCTTTTTCCGGCGCGCCGGTCGCTCGCTCTGCCGTTTTAAAGATGCCGTATCTCGCCGAGTCGCTTTCTCTCCTATACCCATAGTGTCCGCCGATATTATTTATAGATGCACGAAGCGGCTAATTTTTTTCGCCTCGCCGAGAAGCGGTATATATGTATGTGTGTGTGCGTCGCTGTTCCGGAGGTGCTGGAGGTGTCAAGTATCGGCAGCTGTAAATCGGCGCTCGATGACGAGGGAGCCGAGATGCGCCGCCTCGTAAGGATCGACCGATAAATCGTGACGGTTTTTTTTTGTGTCGGTTAACGACTGGAAGTGACTCGCGGGGATGGGATATCATTAGGTTTCGATTGTTACAGGGATGTAGAACATGGGTTTGGTATGGTAGAAAGCCTTGAAAAGAAAGTGATATTTTAACCGCGGCGATATAATGAAAGTTAAAATTGAAGTTGAATATACGTTTATAAACGAGAAATGGTAAAAATTAAGTTTTACTTTTACGTTCGTTCAATTATTAGTTACCATTGCAAAATGATTAACTCAAAACAATACTTGTAACAGTTGATATACCAATTGCTTTACAAAAAAACTTGCAAATCCACGTCTCGCATTACGACTTTCATATCGCACTTTGCTCGAAACAAATTTCCCATATCCTCGGCGTCCAGAATTCGCAATCCCCTCGGCCGACGTCTCAATTTTGCCAAGTCGAACTTCCCGTTTGATACCGTACATAAACGCTCGAAGGTAATCGCGAGAGCTTTCACCGCAGCTGACGGTTACACCCACCCACGCACGTTATAAGGACCTTCGCCCGCGGCTGAATCATCTCTCTCGCGCGGTTTGTCTTAACGAGGCATCGTTTTGTGGCGCGGCCGATTTTTTTCCTCCTGCCCCCCTTTGTTCGCCGTGCGGTTTTTACGCGGCCGAAGGTAAATGCGCCGGTAGTTACGGTGTACGAGCCTGCGGAGTTTTCTGGCTGCCGGAGAGGTAATATAAGGTGGGCCTTGCTTTGTTTTTCTTCGGAGCTCGAGTTCGGTTGATGACGCCGGGAGGAGGATTTTGGTGATTGCGGCTCGGCGGACCTTCGCGCTCGAGGTCTTGTTTGATTTGGCTCGCTGCTAAGGCTTTCATTAACTAATGGATGAGGTTTGCTACCGTTCTTCGCTGCGATTAGTTGTATAATTATTCTGGGATTGTAATGCGGTGCGCACGAGGTTTTCTGAAAATTCAGATGGAGAACAAATTTGAATTGCTGATGCGGCGGGTAATGACTTTAACTAGATGAAGTAAAATTGTTGAGTACAAAGGCAGTATTAATAAATTTAGTTTACCACAACTCGGAAAAGTGTAATTAATACTGTCTGAGAAATTTTCACAAATTTGCCTATTTTAATTAAAAACAAGTTTTTTTTTAACATACTTTCATACTGTCTATTACAGGTAAAAATCATTTTTATATAAAAATCTATCACCCTATATGTGTTAAAAATGTTATCCTTTATGATCAAATTAATAACTACTTACTTTACTCGTACCGGTTTGCTTAAAAATACGCAATCAAACGCAACAAATAACAAACGATAAAAACTCGCGAAAATCCAAAGATCCATTACCCTCCCCCAAAACCTTAGCAGCGCATTGCACCCGACGTTCTGCCGTTTTCCGAGGAAAGCCACGCGGAGGAGCACCGCCTCCTTAAGGAGGGGGTTACGCAACCTCGACGCCGATAAAAATCAAGAGCAGCTCGTTATGATGCAGCCGCGCGGCGGCCTATACCGACGATACGCGGAAAGCCTCCCGGAGCGTGTCATTCGCGCGGCGAGGTGAAAGATCGGAGGAGCGCACGTCGTGTGATGCTCTCTCGAGCGCGCGATCCACCGCGGGGATATAACCGGCTGTTTTCGCGCGCACGAAATTCGCACGTAAGATCTGCCGGCTCTGCCCGCCTTTTTGCGCTCTGTAATTGGCGCTCGACGCGGCTGGTGTTGCCGCGGCTCGGTGAAAAATTCGGGTGTATCGGGAAATGGATTATTTTTGAAGGGTGGCGAAATTTGTGCGATTTTTGATATTGCAAAGCTCAGGTGGTTTTGACAATGCGATAAATGTTATATAATGTTAGCGAGGATATTGTAGTACTAAAGAGACTAGGGATTGTATTATTGAAACGTCACGACATTTAAATTTAAAAAAAAAAAATGTTTGCTATCGTCGAGTTTCATCTTATTCTTAAGTAATTACGGAAGAGTGACAAGTGGTTTTAATTTTACAAGTCAACATGGTTCTTGACATCCTAATTCACAAGTTAACATGTCGAAATGGTTGTCAAAGACGGATGTCAACAAGATATTGATTTTTTATATTTTTTTTAAATTTTCGTTTGGCTACCTTTTTAACGAACAAAGATTATTTCATCTTTTTTTTTCAATTGACAGATTACGATTTCATCCTCAAGCCTGATAAATTGGAGTACACCGAATTTTGTTGCAGTAAAGTTATAGATGATTGAACGCGCATTGATTTTTGTTAAAATAACTTTTGAAAAATTGAGCGCTACATTGACCCGACGTGGCTTCTTTCATGTTTTTATATTAGAAACCATTTTCACTGATACAACAAAATCCCTGCCCCAAACCACTGAGGCTCTGCTTATAAGCTTATTCACTTTTCCAAGAAGCTTCAGAAACTTCTCTTCTTATCTTCTCTATCTTTCCTGCATTTACGTAAAATCCTCTTAAACGCCAGGCTTCGGCTTTAAAACTCATTCCCAATTAAAACCCCTCAAAAGAAGCGAATCTTTCACACCTTAAACGAGCTCCCGCCGCTCTTCCCCCGCTGACCTAACGGCCACCGGGAAACTCCGCCGACAAGTCCGCCAATTATAACCACAAAAAAGCTCCGAGTACACCTCGAAAACTGCTTACGCTTACGTGGAGTACACAGCTGCGAGCGGAGCCGCGCGAAGCGCGAAAAGAAAGCGAGGAAGAAGCGCGGAGAGAAAGAAGCGTTTTTCGTCCCCCCGCGATAGCATCGCGCGCGATGATTCGCCGACGAGTCCACGTAACGCATTGTCTTCGCTCCGCTCTTTTTTTCTCTCCCCGATACGCGCCGAGTAGGCCTGAGCTTCTACATTTTTTTTTTACGAAGAGGCGATTGTTAGTTTTGAGCGAGTGCTGCAGAGAGAGAAAGAGAGAGAGTCGTGATGGATCGAGAGGCTGTGCACTCGTGATCGCGTGTATGGTTTCTCTCTGTTCGACGAGGATTTTCTGTTTGTTGTCCCGCTTCCTTGTTCGCCGGATTTTCTGGGCTTTGCGATGCGAGATTTCAAGTACCTTAATGCCCTGCTTTTTTCGGTTATTTCTATATAGACATCGTTCGATATTAAAATTCGTATAGAATAGTGTGAAATTTTATTAAAATGATTTCTTGCATAGAAAGCGCGTTTTTAAATAAACAATGCATTTCTAATCTTATTTTCAGAAAAGAAATAAAAAAAAATTTGGCTTCCTTGAAAGTGCTTGTAAAAATACAGATCTCTAATTCTAATTTACTGAAATAAATAATAATACGTAAAAATTTCGCACATATGTAAGAATTGTTTAAAGTATCAGCATATAAGTTATTCCCGTCTGACTCTGTTTACACTTCAATCATAACATTCAGAAATATTATTACAATCACTTAGAACTTATCTTACCAGTGATTTTATATCAAATGTAGAGACATAGTAACGTATTTCGAACAGTTCCCTGTGCTTGGCATTCTTATTTTTTTTCAAGTGCACTTTATTCAAGAACTGTACATTAGTATTTTCTAATCATCAGTATCGGCAAGTCCTATCGATTCGCAGTAAGTTAAAAATATTTTAAAATTTCAATTGGAACGTTGGACGATTTTATAAACTATGAATTTATGAATTAGAATATCAACTCTTATATCAGTGAAAAATATTGCAGTTTCTCAGTTTTTTTTTCAATTTTGTTTGACTCTTTGAAAATTTTTTTCGTTCTATTTTTATCGTTCAAGACGATATATTGAAAAATTAAATAGAAAAATTTGACAATCTGTATCACTAACAATAAGAAATTACCATTTATTAAATAGTATCATAAATCATTAATTTTATCTAGAAAAAATACTTCTTTTACATAAAGTTTCAAAAGTAATTTTACATTGATTTTTAGATTATTACATCTCTCGAAGCAAGAAAAAAAAATCTCATCTACTATTCACGAAGAGTTCGGAAAAATTCACACATCTACTGTGCAAGAGGGAAAAAAAGATTTCGAATGCGATGTTTGCGGTAACAGATTTGTAAGAAATCGAAGTATGCTGCAACATAAATGCACAGTCCACGATGGAAGAAAAGATATTGAATGCGAGCTTTGCGGTAAAAGATTTGGACAGAATGATAATATGCTGAGACATAAACGCACTGTTCACGAAGGAAAAAAAGATTTCGAATGCGATGTTTGCGGTAAAAGATTTGGACAGAATCAAACTATGCTGCAACATAAACGCACAGTCCACGATGGAAGAAAAGATATTGAATGCGAGTTTTGCGGTAAAAGATTTGGACAGAATCAAAATATGCTGCAACACAAACGCACTGTTCACGAAGGAAAAATGGAGGGAAAATACAGCAATTATCAATGCGGCGTTTGCGGCAAAAGTTTTAAAAAGAAGAGCAGAATGCTGATTCACAAATTATCTGTACACGATCGGGTTACCGATTTCAAAGTACCAGAAATGCGTACGACCCAATAATTACAAGCTCTTCAATCAGAACATGTCGCAGAAAAATGAATTTTGACGTAGTCTTAACAAAGACTGAAAGTTTAAATTGTGCTGTTTAATTTTAGATTATAGACGAATGTTTCTGTAAAATTATATTCTTTAGTCAACTCAAAAAAACGTAAATTGTTTTTTATCCATTCAGTTGTGTGAAAAGTATTTATATTATTTATGAAATGTTGCATTGTATAATTTCTCGTATTAATAGCGTACTAACTTAATGTATAGTTACCATTAACTAATTTATTCGAGTAGTGTTCGACTTACAACTAAACAAAACACCTATGTTTTAGTTAGGTTTTTTTATTCTATTATTTTAAATGCTTTCGACACAGTGACGCAAAAAATAAATAAAATATACAAATCATAAAAATATTCGTCTCTCAATCCAGCAAAGATCTCCGCAAACAAAGCCGATCGCGAAAAAGTAAAACACAAAGCAATGGACGGCAGATCGCTCGTTTTCTCTCTCTCTCTTTCTCTCTCTCCTTGCAGTCGCGAGTGACTTCCTGCGTCGCGCGAGAGTCGAGAGTTCGATTGGCGCTCGGCTGAATTATCGCAACCAGCTGCGACGCGCTCTCTTCTTGCGTGCCTCTTCCTGCAATTACATCGATATATTTAAAACTCCCTTCGGCTATGTTGAAACAGAATGGGAGGAAAGCCGCGAGTGCGACGCGACTCTCTCGCCGCGGCGGCGGCTTGAATTTTTCGTTATGGAAATTACCGGGAGTTTTAGCCGCGGCACGACTCGTTGCCTTTTTCCATGGAAATCGTTTGCGCGCGTTTATGGGGGAAAACTAGCTGACGTATATGCTCGCGTACTCGTGTGTCGTGGCCTCTGCGCGTTTAGCGACGATTTTTCTTTGGGTATTTATTTCTTTGCCTTATAGGCTGCGATTTACAAGAATTCGCGGAGGACTTTGGCGTCTGAAGTTGAGAATCTTTTATTAATGTACTCTTTATAAATTTAAATTCGGACTTTATAAGGTAGGCATTACAATAGTGCATTTTCAAGTTTATTAAAGTTACCATTTTCAACGTGTTCGTCAATTGTAATTGTAGTTAATTTTTGTGCTTATTCTTATTATTACGATTAGCTATGCAGTTATTATCAAATCTGTTGGGTACATCAGCATTGTAAAAAACCCTAGCAAAATGTACGAAAACGCTCAATTAAATTAAAAGGCATCGCGTATAAAAATGCAGCAGATGAAATAATGCAACGGACCTGAACTTGCTGCAAATTCTACAATCTAAATATTTGCACCGTCCCAGAAGCAAACTGAACCAAGCGACGCTTAATTTCCTCGAAAAAAAAGGCGTTCCCCGCCGCTCGGAGATAAATCACCCGAAATGAGGAAACTTGCCTCGCGCTCCCGCGTAATCTCATTCGTCTGTGTATAATGCCCCAAAAGGCAAAAGCACCGAGTCGAAAATTGCGCGCCTAAAATGCACGATTTTTCAGCGAATATAATAACTCCCCCGACGAGCGCTTTTACTTTCCTCCGATGGCAGACTGTATCTCCCCGCGGAGAGTCGCAATTTCGCGTCTTCCAGTCACGATTACGCGCCCGAAGATGCCGCAACGAGAGAGAGACATATTCCCATTATATTTTACAGTGCTCCCTCGCTGATTTCGTTAATGAGGCGCCATGGCGAGTCGCCTCTGTCCGTTGCACCTTTCCTTCGCTCTGTTTGTCTTTGCGTTCGACGCTTTTTTCACGGATTTGCCAGGGTCGGCTAAGGTTTTTGCAATTAGTGCGATGACATTCTGCTCGGGACGTAGAGTTCGATTACTAATTTCCGAGTTGAAAAGCAGGGGAGAAATTCATCGAGGTGCTCATTTTCTATGGTAGAGTTTTTAAATTAAGCAGTACAGCGCAATCTTTGTAATCAGTTTTGCAACTGCCTGACGACTTCCTTCGGGCGAAGAGGCAACGTAAGTGATCGATAAGTGGAGACAAAAAAGCTGAGGGACGTAATCTCGATTTTGATGAAGAACTCTATAATTAATAATTTCACACGGTGCACTTAGCGGTATGGTAATTTCGGGCGTTAAATTAAGCCAGAGTAACAATTTAATTATGTAATTAGTTTATAAATGCAAGGCTATTAGAAACGTTGATTAATTGCTTCGAACGGAAAAATCACGAGTTTGAAAAAGGTCAACGTTCAAATTCTTTACTGAACCGCTTTTATTGCAAATAACATTTTCCCAATTCCCTGTCCGACAATTTTGAAATGCAAATTCAATGACAAACATTAAATACCCTTCTCGTGTAATTTGAATTTGCCCTTTTATTATGCTTCCCTTTTAGCCACAAATTTATTTATACGTTTATTTGCTCAACAAATTTCGATTCGTTAAATTCAGCCTGAAAGCCGTCGGAAAATGAATGTTTTACAATATTAAAAATCTCGCCAAGAGCCTTAGAAACAATTGGTCCCATTAATCATCTCTCCTCGACGCCATGCCGAAACCTCCCTCAATAAAACCCAGGATCGCCCATTATTCACGGGGCGAAAATCGTCTCCTCTCCGCCGCGGCCGAACCTCCTCCGGCTTGTCGAAAAATCCGTGGCCAACAATTAGTCTCCGATTGTAAACGTCAGCTTTTTCACGTCGCCGTACGCGACGCTCGCAATCCTACGGTAAATCATCTCTCCGTCTCTCTCTCTCTCTGGCAGCGGGTCGAAAAAATCCGGCGCGCGAGAGATGCTCGCGTCGCACTTTATTCAATTAAGTCGTAAAGCGAAAATCCATCTGCGGCGGGAGGTTCCTCCTCCGCTTCTTCGCTTCTTCTTTTTTTCTCGAGCGGCGCTACACAATCGTAAATCTGCCTTGTAATAACGGCGATTACTAGTAGTCGCGCTCTCTCGGCGAGTTGCGCCACGCGAGGCGAGGGCACTTTGCCTTTTCTTCGCGCGGTCTGCACTCTGGCATTTATTCGGGGCGTCGAGTGTATATACACCGACGCGACGCCTTTTTGCTTCTTTTTTCTCGCTGAGACGGAGAGAGGAACGATAATGAATAAGGGGAGGGCTCTGCTGAAATTGTCGGCTCCGCCGAGAGGAGAGATTGAAAATTCGGACTGCGAAATTTTCTGCGGCGCTTGCCTTTTTTTTTCGTTAATTGTTTCTTGATGAAAACTGCTTTTAGAGAGCTGCCATTATGGTGCTTTAAGATAAAATCAAGCTTCTTCGTTTTAGAAATTAAAATTAATGAACAGTAACGGCTTTCTATTTAGTTTGATCCAGAGTAATTGATGTCTGTAAGATTGTTAACGTTAATAATTAAAAATTGATTGACAACAATTGCAAAGGCGTAGGGATGGTAGAACTTCGTTCGTTGTAACAGAAAGTCGATTAAAAGTTTTATTTATCGTTTTAAGCCATTTAGATAAGACGCCCTTAATAAATTTAATGTCATTTTGGATTGAAAAATTGGAAAATTAGACTTTCGATAATTATTTAGTATAATATTTATGACAAACTTCGACATGTAAAAAGAATTAATATTATAGTCGAAGTCCAGTTTCACGTGATAACCTCGTTTTTAATTTCAAATATTGTCAATATGCAAATTGAAAAAATTCACTGTCGATTCGTAGGGCGCCTGCAAAAGTATAAGCAAGCATCAATATTCACTCCGACAGCAAGGCAAACACAAAGCAGCGCATCTGGAAATTCCTTTGAGCTGGCGAATCTAAATTACGAGAGTTCGCCTCTGAAATCGTCAAAGCAGCGATCCACTCTTAACAAACCGATAAGAAAAACAACGCCGCCGGGGGCACGGATGCATCGCGAGAGGCAGAGAGAGAGAGAGAGAGAGAGAGAGAAAGAGAAAGAGAGTCGAACAAGCCAGCGGCGCTCATGAATTTCTAATTCACGAAACTTCGCCGAATAAACCTTTCCCCGCGACGTTGTATTATTTCTCTCTCGGCCTTTGCAGCGCGGCACTGAAAAATGAAAAGCCTCCCGAGGGACGGCGCAAACGGAAAATGCATGTTTACGCTCGCGCAGGACAAATGGCGACTGCTCGTCCGCTTTTTCTTGCCTCTGCCCCCTCCTCTCTCTCTCTCTCTCTTTCTCTCTCTCTCAAAGGGGCACAATGCGAGAGAGTCCACGGCGCTTTGATAAACGAGCTAATGCAATAATGCAGGGAGGCTGCTGCCTTGAGAAAGAGAGATTGAGAGAGAGAGAGAGAGAAAGGACGAATCGCGGCTGCATTATGCGCGATTTTTTCACTCCGCGCGGCTCGTGCTTTTTTTTTATACTCGGAGAAGCTGCATCCATGAGTTATTAATGCCTTGGAGATTAATCAAAATGCGAGGGAGGGGCACGATAAGTTTGGAAGAAATTCGTCTTCGGGATGATTTTCTCAAATGCGAATGGCGGATAGATCGATGCTCCGGTGCTGACCCGACTTTTGAGTTTTTATTGTTGGCCGTAAAAAGTTTTATTCGAAATTTTTCAACTGCAGGACGCTTTTGATTAAAGTACTTTTAATCGTAAACATCGTTTACGATTAAATGGCATTACTATATCATCATTTAGTACGTAGTTTTAAGGATTCTTTTGACCGAGTTCCAGTTAATGACAGGATGAGTCAGGGAAAAAAAGTGCACTGATTATTGCCGAGGATTAGCTAATTTGTGCAAGATCGTTTAGCTTCAGTTCAAAAGAAGTAGGTTAAATCAAACGTAAATTTTGAAATTTTGTAATCGACTTTATCTATTGCAATATTTAAATCTAAATAATAATCAGAGGTTTATTAAAAATTCTTACGTAAATTAAAAACAGACGAAATGAAATGATTGCGCCTTGAATATTTATTAAATCCTAAAAACTCTTTTTAATTTTGTCGATCGAACGCAAAACATTAACGCGACTTTAAATACTTCCCTACCCAAATCCTAAAGCGTACAATCCTAAAAGGTCAAAGGTGAACCAAGAGTCATAGTGCAAGCAGCACTGCAGACACCTCGCGAGAAAGAAAGAAAGAAAAAAAAAACGGTGATGCAAGCGCGTGCATCTCCGACACTGTCAACCCGACGGCCGGCTGCATCAATCCGCTCCGAAAGCCGAGGAGTAACACACCGGCTGCCTATAAATCAGCGAGGATCATTAAGGCCTCTCCTCCTTACGGGGAGAGGTGGTAGAGGGGTCGAAAAAAATGATTAAATTGTCGAATGACGATTCGCGTGGGACCTTCGGCGGGGCGAAGAAGAAGAAGAAGAGCCGATGCACGACGCCGCCGTTGATTATTGTCGCTCGCCAAAGGCTCATTAGCTCGACGGTTATGGGTGCTGGACGGAAAAATGACGGGGCCTCTTGGGCAATCGGTATTATTCATCAATTGCGCGAGGGTCGGCTTTTATTTTTTTGCGGATCGAGAGTCGTTTTTGATGGATTGCGTGTGCGAGAGAGGAGGCGAAAAGTGCGACGGCCGGTGATCGGTTTTAGAGCTTTTGACGTATAAGCAGATTTTTCTCTCACCGTTTGACGACTTTGCTTTTGAATGATTTAAATTCTGATTAAGGAATGAATGGATAAGGATAAAGGCGAGAAAACGAGGATGTATTGATTATAGAGTAGTGCTAATTTAACCAAAGCTGTATAGAGATCCGAATTATAATCTTTGAATAATAGCATCGACGCGATAAAAATACATTTTTTTTTTCAAAGTATGCAAGTTTAGTTATTAATAATCTTCTTTCCTTTCCTTTCGCTTTAAAAAAAAGTTCCAATAAACGCAATTCGATCGGATTCCGTTATTTAATACAGATGATATTCTTTCTTTAATAACAGAAATTCCTTTTAAGTGCATTTCCGCCGGGCAGGAATAAAGGAAATTACAATCGAGTGCAATCGTGCGCAGTATCTTGTTGCAACCGAGGATGCTGCATCGTCTGGATTTTTTTCCTCTCGGCGGTCGAGTGTTTCTCGAGTTACATTCCACTTCAAAAGTTAATTATAATTGAAATACTTTGTTACGTGAAACTTTGCTAATCACGAAACGGTTGCCCGCGGAATATATACCCGCTTTGCTTTAAATCGCAATATTAACCTGAAGTGCATCGTACATCTCGTGATTTAATAAGTAATACCGCAGCTCGGCGGATCTTCCGGCATCGGTAAATTTTGAAACTGATTGAAACTGGAATTTCTATTATTGTCATTTAGCGGGCCGATCGCTCGAAAAAGGGGTACAGCGTAGGAAGCAAAAGAAAAAAAGAAGAGAACGACAGCATGATATAAATTGATGAGAGCGGGATGAACTTTTTCTTTCTATCCAGGGACACAATTTAACCGAAAGACAATGGCGTCTCAGCTCCTTCGCCGTAATCAGCGAGTAATATCGATTATAAGCCTCGGAGAGAGAAAGAGAGAGAGAGAGAGAGAGAACTCGAAGATCCTTTCAATCGTTTGACGAGGCGATCGATCCTCGCGACTTGTAATGACGAGCCGACTTTTTTTTTCCTCTTCTCTTTTTAGCCTTTTATAATTCATGCACGAGCAGGAATTTACGAAACGAAACGATGGGAAACCGCGACGACGTGTCGTTCGCCGTGATGCATCTGCTTCCTCCTCCTCCTCTCGGCTTGAGAAGAATTTTTCGTACATATCGCCGGACTGGAAGCGACGAAATGCTGGGGAGCCGTCGAGGAATGCCGGAATGTGGAGGTGTACCATTGGCCTAAATACTGCAGATTGTTCGGATTAAGAGCGCGAATACTTGCCGGGCTTTGTTTTTTTTTGTTTTTTTTTAGATAGGAGATCAAAGTCATGCCGATTTGTTTCGTCGCTGCTTGACTTTTCAGTGTTTTATGTTTGGGTAGTAGTCGTTTTTATCGAGTTCTAGGAAGGTTCGAGAGACGTATTTAGGATATAAATTCCTGTTTTAATTTATTGTACAAAAGCTGCCCTAAGAAACCACAATTTTGGAAGGTATTGTCGGACGGATGTTTGAATAAGCGATAGTCACGATAATCTGCTTTTTAAACAATGAAAGAACCTCTAAATCGAAATAAAAAATTTCTCAGGTGGGTGCAAGGTGCTTAAACAGTATCTAAACAATCCACAGAACAAAAAGAATAAACAAAGATACTATTTTCTGAATATGTGCTTTGTCCGATGCGTCGATTTAATGATGCATCCATTTCCTTTTAAGGATGGAAGTTACACCGGCATCTTTTTAACTAGAAATTACTATCACCGGCTCGAAACAATGGCCTCGAATCGACGGCAGGATGATACGCGTGGATTTGTTGATGTAAGATCCCCATCGTCACTTTCTCCATCGTCGCTCTTCGAAATGCAGCGCGAAGTTCGCTTTGTTTTGAAGAATATTTCTTTTGTCGCTGGTTAATACATTGTTTACCGGATTCTTAGAGTTAAGAATTAAACTATACTGCAAAACTCGTCACTTACGGAGAAGGGAAATTATTACGGAATAAAAGTACGCTCAATCTTAGATTAAGTGCAAAAAACCCGAAATGGTTGCAGATTTATTCCGAAAGACGTTGTACATGATTGACGTTTTATCTGTTAGCAATTGACTGGCGACGTGATCTATAAACTTTCTTAATGTTCTTGCTTCAGGACATTGGGCACTGACATAGACGACGAGACATTGACTGCAAATAAAATATAGCATCTAAATTCGAATTTTCATTCGTTAAGGTTTAACATTTAAAGTGCCTGTCGATTTAGAAATATTGCAAAAAAATTGCTCAGACAAAAAGACTTGCTCTCACGGCGAAAGCAGTCTGATTAATAAAGCAAAAAAAGAGCGGAAGCGACGAAAATGAATACCTAAGAAAATCCATTAGGTCGTCGTTCGAGTTGCCAGGGACATCTATTGAAATCAGCGGCGTCTCTTGGCAGCCAAGATGTACTTGCAGCGCTCCTTCTGTGTCATCTGCCGCCAGCACTTGCCGGCTTGTTTTGCGACCCTCGTCACGCAGGCCCGGGGATTCTTTTTCAGCATTCTCAGGAAGAACAGAATGAAGCCGTTCACCTGCGGCTTGCTGCAGCGCGATTTCTTCTTCTTGCAGGCCATTTTTTAGTTACCGAATTTGTTTACCGCTAAAAGCTTCGCTGAAACGAGGGGTTTGTCAATTGCTTAGACTGGAGGTCGGAAGCGAGAGTTGTTTTTTTTATGAATTTCGTTCGATTTAGGTTAGTTCGGATTGCGTTTGCTTTCAATGACAGCTCGAAACAATTGCAATTAACTTTAAACTGTGCTTTGAATGTTAATAGCTTTGCTAAAAATAAACTTCCCGACCGAAAGAAATCGATGAAAGAATTTTTAAAGCATAATTTTCGATAAACTAATTCGTGATCGCGCGCAATTTCAAAAAATTAATCAAGAACACGATGGAGATGAAATTAATGCCGCTCAAGACCTGAACGAAAAATCGGCACTCGACCAAATAAAAGCACTCGAACGCGAGAAAGTGGAGCCGAGTGTTGAAATAAGCAAACATTTCCGCGCTTTAGACCCTCTGCCAAATACCTTGATTGTCAAAAAAAAAGCGGGACTTTCCACGCAGATGAGCCGTCGGAGCTTTTCTGTCAGCCGTACTCACACACGTCACGCGCGACCGAAAGCGGTTTTTCGAATGGTTTTACGTCGGGGTGGGGTCACTTTCAGCCTCTCTGCACTTCCCGGTTCCTCTTCTCGCCAGCTCTCTCTCTCTCACATGTTGCCGTTGTCGCGGGGATCGACGGGGAATTTTTCGGATGGCAGGTGGTGTGTCCGGAAGGTGAGGGTGTTTTTCTCCGTGATTTTTGGGTTGGCTTCTAAATCCGAGATTTTGTCAGTCGGACGTAAGAGGAATTTTGCAGGTTCGACGCGTGGCTCTCATATCTGCGTGTCCGAAAGTGACGGCCTTCTTTTTCTTGGTAAACAGTTCTTGTTTCTATAGGTAACGCAACCTCGATCGCTTTGACGTTCAATTGACGAAGCGCGGCTTGCTTCGCGGTTTTCTCTCGCTCTCGACTTCCGGTAACCTGTAAAATGTTCGAATTTCAAAGTTTCTCGAGTAACAGTCAAAGGATTTCGTCGGTTTTTTTAGATTTTCAAATTTTGAATCGCGGACTTTTCACATTTGTGATATAATGCGCGTTGCGTAATGTAAAAGTGTATTGTGTGTTATGCGTTAGTAATAAAATCTAATGACTTTCATTAATCTTTATTCACACTTGTTGCTAACGTTTTCGCTCATGGCTTTACGCGCAATTAATTAATGTTAAAATTTTATACTTCAATGAAAGCTGCTTCGAGGGTACAAAAATATAGCAATTAGTATATCGTCGTGTTAAATTTAATGTCTTCATATTACTCTTTTAAAAATAAAATATTAGTTAATTATGGAGTCTAAATTTTTATTTTTAGTAATTTATGTTAGTATATTGTAATTACATTGTATTAAACCTAACTTTATTCCCACTTGTGTGAACATCATGAGTGCATTACGTAATAAAAAGTATTCGTTGAAAAATATTAAAATTTACAACATGTTTATAAAATCCTTTCGTAAAGCAGTTTAATCCTCGCCCAAAACCAATGTAATTTCAAAGCACAAAACATGCATTATCTACCATTAGACGCATAAACTGAAAGTCATTTCAATTTCAACCTACGTTCAGTGCATCCTTGGTAAGCAATAAGTATGCACTTTTGTTACAAGAAGGTATATAATGAGGCTAAATTAACATCAATAACAGATACTTTCAATGAATAATTGTGTCCCATTGTTTCGCGATATAAAAGAGTAAATAATACACCTTTAGAAATTCATCCCCGCAATGACAAATTAATTTTTCATCCACATTGGCTCTCGATTTTCTTTGGCATTTGTCAAACGTAGGAAGCAAATTAAGAAGCTAATTGAGCCTTATTAATTTCGTCAGAATTTCAATGAGTACGTATAATTCAAGAGAATTCAACTTGGGAAACGAACAAAGTTTCGAGCTTTGTAAATAACCGCAATAATTTTCGAGATTGAAACGTCAATGGTAAACGAATTCGATAGATTCAATTAATTGACTCTTCATCCATCAATTCCTAAAATACTCAGGCGATCAAAGCCGTTTCCACCGTAAAAGAAACGACAGACTATCATAAACAAAAGAAAAGTTCGTAATTATGCAAAAGCAATTACCGAGTCAATTACCGCTCTCCATTATCCCCGTCCCGAAAAAGTCGCAGCTTTCACAAAAACAATTTATTAAAATCCACATAATACCAATCAAGTGTCGTCCGAAAAAAAGTCCCTCTGCTCTCTCACGCCATCCCATTGTCCAATCTGATAAACGAAGAGATTCGATTTCACATCGCGCACTTTCTTCGCCTCCCCTCCCCCTCCCGGCAAAAAAGGGACGACAAATCAAGGCGGTGTCTTTTTTTCTTCTTCTTCTTCCTCCTCCTCGAGCCCGCGACTAGAACTCATTGAAAATTAATAAGATATCCCCCTCGCGGCGCGGCGGCGCGCTCACAATGAACCAGCGCGCGGAAGATGCGCGCGGCGCGCGCTGCTTTCTCCTTCGCCGAAGCGCGCGAGCGAGCCATCGATTATGCGCTCTCAGCTCGCCGCTCCCCGCCGTGTGTCTTTTTTTTGTCATGCCCGATAATCGGATCGAGCGGCGGCGGCAGCGGGAGGAATTTTGCCTCATTGTTCCGGCGAGCGAGAACCGGGAATTCTACGAGATTCGCGATTTTCCAGCGGAACACAATCGCGGCGTGTGTCTCGTCCCCGACGTCGTACGCGTTGATGCTCGTTTCGTTTTCGAGTTTTGTCCGGGTTGCAGACACCGATTTGCGGAGGCGAGGAGAGATTTATCAGAATCCTATGATTTAGAACCTGAAACGAGCGAACGTCTGAGTCTAAAACGTCGTTGCAAAAACTCCATCAGCTAAATTCAAACCTAAAGAGGTATAAGACCTTTTGGGCGCGTAATTCGAAAAGTGGCGCAAGACGGATGAAACGCGACGAATCGTTCCATTTCTCTCCGAAAGACGAGCGGGAACGCTGAGGTCGGAGATACGCGGTGGCGGTTTTTCGAGCCGCATCATTTTCTCTCGATTCTCGAAGAAAAGTATTTCGGCATCCTTGGCGCGCGCCAGACTCCTCTCGCTTCCACTCGAAACGACGTGGCGAAAACTACATAGTTTCTGAAGTGCGTTGACTCCTTCTACTCGGTTGCATAATTCGGCGAATTCGCGGTGCTCCAAAAGTTCTGCAAATAGAAAGCCAATCGTATACTCGTATGTTTGTAAATTAATGATGTACCATTATGGACGTAAATGGTGATTAATGAAGGATAGCGACCTAAATACTTTTCTATCTTAAATGTGCCAAAAATAAACACGATTGCTTGAACGTTATAAGAATTTATACACTCTTGCATAAATTCTTATGTAAATGTGTCTACAAAACACTTCTTTCGAATAAAAAAAGTAAACGAGGGCATCGATAATGAACGGTAGTGCTTATTAAATTGCAATTTATTACGTGCACAATTAAATGATCTAATTTAATTGTGTTTGTAAATAAGGAAGGTTAAATCTTCATTGTCGCTTTTTAAAAACTTTAGAAAGAACAAGTGTCCAATCTACATTATAAAAAAAAAGAATCCGTTAGAATAGAACTCACCCGAGAGGAGACACGGCATCGCAATTATGAGCAATTAGAGGCAACCTTTTAGCACTTGCATGTATTATGCCTGAAAATTTTCGATGCTTTCTATTTGATAAGTTAAACCGTCGATTAGGCATTGTCAGGCTTGGCTTGGTGCCTTGCGGATATCGGTATTGAGCGTAAAAAAAGAGGCTGATTATATAAGGTTATTTGTGGAAATGAGGGTCACACGAGACAATCTTTTTCAGGGATAATTAAAATATGTGTCTAAGGTACGAATCTTTCGATCTTGGAAAGTGTCTATTGTTATGTAAGTTTACGTAAATGTTATTACAACGCAATTAATGAGATAAATAAGAATGTTATAATTTTAATTGTCGTAGTTTTCTTGCAACTTACTATACTGTTTTAAATCTTCAAAGAAAATATTGTTCTTCTAGAAGAAGCCTTGATCAATGTTTCGAATTGAAGGTAAGTCTTTCTTAATTTTTAAATGCAACACAAATTAGTTGGTTAAAATTATTTAATTTCCTCTATCAGAGTAGTTATGGTTCTTAAATTTGAATGGATTAACGCGCACTTTAACGAGTGATTACATTTGACAACCAATAATCGCTTAGCAATTAATAAAATTGCCAATCAATTCCCATTTCTTCATTCTCACTTAGCTCGTTACGCCCGTTTATCCGTCCACCGGCCCTTTCCCCGACCCGCAATTGAAGCATTCAACGGGCTTTCTAAATATTATTCCGTCGAGTGCGTCTGCGAACACAATAACATCCTTTGTAACCTTCGGCCGTCGTGCGTGGCACGTAACCGACCAAAAATTAGGCCCGATCTCGGAAGAATAGCCTCTCCGCCACATCTAATGATCAATGTGGAAATCCACTTTGCGCCTTCCTACCAGTATTACGTCTGGGCCATTTACATACATTACGCGCGCCGGTCAATTACAGGATTGTCCCTTTATCGGGAGGGGAGATTACGCGATTAGCGTCGGCGCACGTCGAACAATGTGTGCGGCGTAACGCGCCCGATTATGAGCGGCTTTTCGGCACTTTTAGCCTGTTCATTTAATGACGGCTCGATATTTTGCTGAAAAGTTGTGCGCGCTTGAGTCTTTGGGCGCTTGGCGTAGAGAATTGTGATTTTTTTGTAATTAAATGAATTTAAATGAAGAATCGACGATAAGAAACTGTTGCCGATTTACTTCATTGCATTTAATATTTGGATTTTCAAAGATAATTTTCTTAAAAACCGTTATATAAACAATAATTCACAAAGCTAAAAATAAAAAAAGTTCATCCGACAATTTTCTTGCGCGTCAGCTATAACGTATGCCGCCATACATTAATTAACTCCAAAGCAGTACATTTAGCAGAGCAACACCACCGCCATAATCCTCCGACCCACCGAGCGTCGGACTCGGCTTGCCGGCAAAGCTCGAAAACCTCTCCGCGCGGCGCGCGTCGCGAATCCAGGAGTCATTAATTTCTCGCGGCAAATCGAGAAAATCGGCGAGCGCGGACGGCGCTCTAATCCACTCTCGCGAGCCACCATCCATCTTGCTAATTCCGCATAATGAGCGAGTTTATGAACGACGCATCTTTCGGGGGGGGGGGGGG
>UCOL01002154.1:0-28128 GCA_900474335.1 Ormyrus nitidulus
GTAATATATAAAATTTATTTCAATTCTATTACATTGATTGTTTCCTCAAAGAAGGAAACATTGGTTTGATGAAATTTTCGTGATTAGCTACCTTTTATACTTTTAAAAACTATAAAATGACGGTTTTGAAAATTACGTAAGACAATAAAAGTTAGTTTATTATTTTTTAAATCAATTTATTAGTAGACTGCTAAAAAAGTTTTCCTGGAACAAACGCAATCGTATTCCAAAAATCAATATTTAATTCTTTTGTAATTACGCTAATATGAATAATGTTAAAGATTTAAGTAAAAATTGCTACAAAATTTAGGAATGCTGGGACATATATTATTATAAAAATGACTATGTTGTGTTTCAAAATTAGAATCCATATAAAAACCGTGCCATTTCATTGGCACTTATCTTCCTCCTAACTAATTTATCATTCCAATATTATCTCCAAGATTCATTAAAAACAATCGTCTTCAACAACGTAATTTCTAATATTTATAATATTTAGTACATTTTTTTGGCTTTTTATTACTTTTACAAATTTTATAATTTTCTGTATATAATCACAACGTTATTAATTGATCGATTATCATGCACCGACGGAGAATTCAGTATCCTTCCATCCATAAAATAAAGAAGAACAAAACCGACTGTTTTGAATTGCTTTTTATTTTATATGATAATATACGAGATATATTTTTTAATAAACTTTCAAAAACTAGCTTTACGTTGACTTGAACACATTCTATAGAGGTTGTATTTTTATTTAAATAGAATATAAATCTGGTGCTCTTTGTAATAGATTAATATAAAATTAAAAAAAAAACAAAATTTATAAAAATGAGCAAATGTTATAATTTCTTTAAAGAGATTTCGATGTACAGTTAGCAGCGGTTTTTATTTAGCTTTAAATTGTATATAGATAGAATAGTCATTTTCGCAATATGAGTGTAAGGTAGAACTTTGCGCCCGCGTTGCGAATATTATTTTTCGTCATAGTGCCGGAAAAGTCGCACTTTACGCATTCTATGATGAAATTTCCAGTAGATCAATTAAATAAATCAATCAATAGGTCAATTAAATTAAATAAATGGCAGCATCAATAGCGACGTTAAAAGTGATTAAAAAAAATAAAAATTAATAATAATAACTTAAAAATCGCTTTATTTCTAAATAATTGAAGCATAAATTAGTTTCTCTTCAACATTGCGACATCTCCGAATTTGTAAAAAAAACCTTGGTTATAACTAATTTGCCGATTCCAGGCCTCCAATTAAGTTTAAACCAACAATAATTTTAGTTGTTCTGGAATCAAAATTTTCAGTTACAACGCTTTTTGATATCATCAGGTTGCAATGAGTTAATAGGTATATGTCTCCCATGATACTACACCATCATGAGTACTGATATTAATGCGTGACAGGATGTAAAACGTAAATGGAAACTGCATATTTAGCAATATAATTGCGATCGGAGAAACCTCCTATTGCAAGATTTGCTAATAAACTTGGTACTGCCATTTAAAATGGACGGCGAGAAAGATAGCATTCTTTTTAAATTTTGGAATCAGATAAAAATTAATGCTTTTTATATCGGAAGTAGAGGAAACAGGGTTTTAAAAATAATCTACATATATATATGATATATAAAACTGTTCAAAGATGATGAAACGGTTCTATCTGTTGGGAAACAGTGACAAGTCTAAAATTAATAGAGAGATAATGCCGAGTATTTCAAGTACACC
Organism: Ormyrus nitidulus; assembly: GCA_900474335.1. Lineage (NCBI taxonomy): Eukaryota > Metazoa > Arthropoda > Insecta > Hymenoptera > Ormyridae > Ormyrus > Ormyrus nitidulus. Next base: position 1,736 of record UCOL01002154.1, read on the forward strand.
CTCGAAGCTCCAAAAGTAATTTCGCACTGGTCCATCGAAACCAAGCAGAAAAACGGGTTCGAGGCGATACTGCTTCCTCAGCCTCGGCCGCAGTAGTTCCCATAATTTCCATTTCAGATCGTGAGATTGGGGTCCACACCGACGCACAATGGCCCCGCGCTCGTGTGCGTTATTAATTTCTCTCTTTTTTTCTCTATATAACGCACTCGGAGTTGCGCCGCGCGCTAATTACTATTGTGCGTTCCCGCATCGTTACGGCGTCGATGGTATATACGCGAGTATAATGGTCAATGAAACGAAGACTCGTTATCCCGTTCGTTACGTCGCGAGCTGCCGTTACATTTTTTTCGCTCCGAGCTTTATTGATCTTAAAACAGTTTACTGGTCGCGCGCGCTCTTTTGCGATGGTTCGCGAGCATATAGAATCGGGGGGCCCGAGAGCGGAGTGGCCAAAAAACTCGACGGGCTTTTGCGCGCGCTCGTTTAGCGATTACGAAATGTCTCGGTGCATTTTCCGGTTGCAGTGTGTGTGTGTGTGTGTGTGCTTATGTCACGGGCAATTTCGCGGCTGCGCTGAAACGTAGTTATCACCTGTAATTCGCTATTTTATGGACTGCATTTTGCCCCCTGTTTAATGCTCCAGATTTTCATAAATCGCATTAATGAACTATTATGGACCGTATAAAAAAGTCGAGGAATTTTGTAAATTCTAGTTATTAGCCATAAAATGGACATTAAATCTTTGGTACTCGGTTCAATAATGTATTCGGCGCTAATTATAAACTTGTAAAAAACTTATAAAAATCTTGATTATTTTGATGATTCGAATAGCGATTCTAATAGATAAGTGCAATTTCATGAAAAAGATATATAAACTGTGTATGTACTTTTTTATCAAATTTTCTAAAAATATTAATTTTATAATAAATAATCTTAACATGTTCAAATAAAATTGATTTTAATTAATACCCTTTTTCTTTTTAAAGACGAACTATATAACAAAGTACTCATAAAGTATAAGAAGTTCATAAAGTTTGCTATAAATGTGATGTGTTGACTTTTTTAATCAGAATAATTAAAGATGTTTTTTATTAGATTGTTAAATGTACCCGTCCATGTTAATTATAAAAACTGCAACATCTATATACTTTGAGCTGCATATAGACTTTAACTTTACAATTTCTTCTTCACTCTGCTTCATTCGCTAACAAAACAGTTTCAACTCCAACAAATACCTGTCGTATACACTGCACGACTCTAAGAAGTGATAATAAAGCGATAAATCAAAAAATGATAAAGCACAACAGTCCCGCCGAAGCTATAGAGTTTCAACTAATTGTCCCGAACAAGTTAAAGCCGGACAGTTAAAATACCGTACGGCGCCACGTGCAACTATATACGTACAAGTATATACATAAACGAATCTAAGAGGTGTACGATCAGCGCGAATGACGACGCCAGTCGTGCGTGAAGTGGCGCGACCGTTCGAAGACTGGGGCCCTGCTGCGCTTGTATACTTTCTACAGGATTCCGTGTCTGCAGAAAAAAATAATAAATTCCCCCCTTGCACCTTGCATTATCTCCGTTGCATAGAGAATTGTATCGACGACTGATGCCGGGGTCGATAGTGGATATGAGAGAGTAACACCGCTCACCTGGCTCCAATAACAGTATCGGGGAAAAAGGCCTTCTTTTATCAGCTGTTGGTTTAACGGGATACATTATACTTCGCGTCTCTGATTTACAATATTGCTTGCAATTTGAAGACTCGTCAATTTGATATTTTCATTCAAGTGCGGTTAATTACAAGCGCTGAACTGTTTCACTATTTTCAAAGATGCAAGTAAGCACGTGTTATCTTAACTGTATATGTGGATAATTTACAACGTTGGGTGTAATTTATACTCGACGACCTTGTGGACAATATTTAAAAATAATTCTGTTCACTTATTAAACCCTTTTAAACAACAGATCTCTTTTTAATCAACAAATATCTGTGTTTTTAATAAACGCAGATATTTTGTTAATTTGAAATTATGACCTTTGTTACCCACATAAACCGAGTTGAAAAAAGCAGTAACAAAATAAAAATGAACATCAGTACCATATAAAAGACATAAATTAGTCTTGCCTTACGAATTAGCAGACCATTCGTCTACGTATTTCATAAGCGACGCAATATCAACAAGTCAATACCGTAAAGCAATATCAAACAATCGGTGTAAAACCCGAACGCGAGCCCTTCTCACGTACAAAAGAGCACATCCGGTGGAAAAAGGCAGCCTCGACAACGAGAGCCCCATGGCGCATGTAGGCCGTTAACCGCCTGGCGGATTTGCATCCCGAGCCGTGGCCCGTTCCCATAATTGATTACGCGAGAATCAGTCCGCCGTATACGCCGACTATAGGGCCGACTCGAAAATCCGCGGGGTACGTACAAAAAGTAGGCCAGCTCCCTCGCGACGTAACGACCGATCAAAAGCGGGGTATAATTAACGCTCGGCTAACGACACCTCCCCCCCCTCCCGCGCAACGCTTACGTGTCGCGCGCGCGGCCCGATTTTCTTCCGTTCGCGCGTAACGCACCACGCGCCGCCACGGCGTGCGCTCATTGTGCAACGCCGCGCGGACATTGTGACGGATATGCGCGAGACGGATGGATGAGCAAGCGACGCAAGTACTATACCGCGGCCGTAATTGCCAGCGTCGGCGCGGGTCCGTTCGCGGTAAGAAGCGCGGAGTTTTTTGGCTTTTGTAACAGGCGACTTAATTGTGGCTTCGGAACAGTTGGGACTTTTGCGCTGTTGCTCTAGTTGCTATATTGATTGGAAAGATTGGTGTTGGCGAGCAGGTCGAACTCGATTTGCTGAGAGTACAGTTAGTTTGCACTTTTAGGAAAGTATGAATTGACGGATGTATTAATCGTAGATTTGAACTAAGAAAATAATCCTGAAATAAAATCGAGGATAGATTGCCAGTTTCTCTTTGGAAATATAATTTTCAAAGAAAACTCTAATTAAGTATGCAATCCGTAAGTTTTTTTCGAATTTAAGTTTTAATGAAAAATCTATTTTTTGTACGTCGTTGGCAAATCGGATCTATTGTTTTCACGCTTCATTAAAATAGCGAAACGAATAACGAGAATAAATTGCAATGAGTTTAAATACGCCATTAAATAAAACGTTTAGTTTATTTTTCAAGTCATGCTCGAATTCTCGTCGCTCTTTCGCAACATTTTCGAACTATAAAATTAACATAATGCATGCTTCAATAACCAGCTCTTTTGCTAATCACATAGAGCCTATAAATAATTAGGTCTAATGCTGAAAAATGTTTCGCTGAAAAAATTGCGGTTCCACGAAAAAAAGTATAATCAGACTGTTAAATGAACGAAAAGAAAATGATTATTTTAAGTTTCGACTAAATTTTCAGCGATCGTCGAGGAATTTAAGCTTTGAAATAGTTTAGAGACACAGTTTCCAAGCAAAGAATTTCACTCTCTCATCCATTTAACAATTTGTCGAAACAATTGCGCTCACGTCTGCAGGTGTGAATGAGTCAAAACCGTGCTGATAATTATCAAAGTTTCACTCATCTCTCTTGCATTGCGCTCCGACCGAAGGGGAGATAGGTGCGGTGCAATGAGCAATTAGGCCTGAGGTAGCTTCTTTTTCTCTGACTCTCTCTCTCTCTCTCTTCTGGTTCCGTACAATTAAAACGGCGCTATTGAGTAGTCGTAATTAGGTGCAACAACGTGTAACGGCCTGCTGAAACGTAAGAATATTTAGCTGCCGAGTTATGCCTGTTGCACATCGGGCCTTTGACGAAAGAAGCGGCGACGAGAGGAAATGAACGTCGCCGGGGGATTATGATATTTATAAATTACGAAAATGCCTTTCGTTGAATTATTCAACGTGTCATTTGCTTACTTTTTTTTGTTAGATTTTTGCTTCAACTGATTGTAGGCTGTTGCCGAATTTTTTTTTCGGTTCCCGTTTTGCCACTAATTGCCAAGTCGCTAATTACTATTAGTGCTTGGAATTTTTCAATTATTTATTTCAATATACAAAGTTTTATTGTATCATAAAAATAGAAAAACAATCCATAAAATGACAGAAGAGCAAGTTTTTAGTTTTATTGCGTTGTTGTGGTTCTTTATAGACAGCATAAACGTTAAATAATTTTAGATAAAAGTGTGAATAACGTCAAGATGATGAAAGTCCAACTTTTCGTTACAAAACAATTTTTTTAAAATAATCGTCCCATTCGTCAGATCGTGAAACTCAAAGTACCCAATGAAAATAACAACCATTTAATAGGACGTTTCCTTTAACGAATAATTTCTCGGCAATCGCTAGAATTTAAAGCAATCAAGCCCCGCGGAGCAATGCAGCCTCGTCCCTAAGAAAGTTAGAGTTTAAAAGAAAAAAAAAAAACAGTTTATTCTTCCAAACGGTTCCCAGATAATAGTTCCAATTACACCTGCAAACGAATCGTGCGAAATTTCCTCGCTCGCGCCCGAGTACATTCATTAGCCCGCTCTCCTCCGCGAGGAGGCCCGTATCTGCACTCGCTTATCCACCGCGCAAATCTGATCAATCAAAACATTAAGAAACACACCGCGCTCTCCGCTCGCGACTCTCGCTCATATATATATACAATACGTATATATATATACCGAAGCGGCGCGCGCGCGGGCTTCGAGAGCGAGAGCGCGCGGATCGGAAGGTGAGCGCGCGCGCGCGGGTTATGTATAATGCGGACACAGCGAGAAAGGCCGGGAGCCGAGAGTGAAAAAAATGGACAATTCGCTCGCGCGAGATGCCCCTTTCACTATCGCGGCCACGCCTTCGACCTGCTCGGCGGCGAGCGCGTTTTATGCCTCGGCGAGCTGCCGGGCCGGGAGGTATGTGTGTGTTTGTGCGCGCGGAATGCCCGCCGAGACCGGCGGAGTTTAACGCCCGGAAGCTCGGAGGATGAGGCGCTTTTCTCGGCGATGCTCTCGGGGTACTAAGTGCCTAATTCTTTCCTCGTTTGTTTCACTGCGCGCGCTTAGAGCGAAGGGTGAAGTGCGAACGAGTTTATGTGCACCGGGAGCGAGTTTTTGCTTGCAAATCGTTTATTCATTTGCATTTCTCGTTTGGATTTTTGCAGGGCTTTTTTTGTTACGGGGAACGTTTCAAACGCGCGCGCAATGCTTTAGTTTTTAAGTTTATGTTGCTTAAGCTGGAGAGGTCAGTCGTGATACGTCTGAGTTTATACAGTACAGTTCCATGGTTTACGTGACCTTTGAAGTAAAATGGTTGTCACCGTCTCGCACCGTCGTATTGTTCATTTTTCAGCCCAAATTTTTATTTTGTACCGATGATTATGTAAACTTATGATTTTTATAAGAATTGCAGTTATCTCGGCTAAATAGCATTTCATTGTCGCGACTGCCCCAACATTTTTTAATCGGAAAAAGTGCACATCGTATTAGAACCGTCAATTCTTACTCCGACAAACCGTTAAAAACTATCAAAAATTAAATGCCACTTTGTTCCAATGGTGTGCATTGAATATCAATAATATAATCAAACATCTGTTCGAAAATATTCATCGATCGATGTATTTGTAATATAATTATTAGCTTCTACAAGATTCTTCTGAGATTCTATTGTTGCCAATATCATAAATTTCATTAAAAAATAAATGACATGTTTTACGGTGCACATATCTACCACACCCATAGATATATGCAACTATTCGCGAGAATTGCCGCGGAATTGATCGGTACAACCTTTGAACGAATAATAAATTTACCGAGGATAGAGAATCAGTTTTTTTTGTAAGCTATAATATATAGCCCTTGTTCGCACTGAATCGAGAGCACGAATTGAATCAGTGGGAACGTAATCACTGCACTCGAAAATTGGAGGTATCCGAGAATCGGTTCCGCAATACGCCTCTTTCTCTTTTTACATCAATTATGTAAATCTTCTTGTTATCCTTTGTAAGACACGTGCTGCGCTTTGCAGTGAATTTTGACGTTTGCATATCATGTATGCAATGCAATTCGTAGATTCTTATTATAGACATTATTCATAATTATAATTGTATTAATATTTTCATTGATGAATATTTTAATTAGTAAATTATTTTATAAGAAAATATTACATAATCCTTTTTTCCTATGAGTAAATCATTCGAAATTTATATAATATACTAGAGTTTTGTACATGCATTTCGATTCACCTTTTAAAAAAGATTGCAACAAATATTGTTAAGTATTTTTAATGTCTTGAGATTGAAAAATCATTTTTTCTAGAACGAATTAAGTTTAAGTACGATGCATAAACGAAAGATTGGTGACAGCGCCCTATTCAGTTTTATGCGTACATTAATGGGTTTCACAGATTTTATTAATGTTATTTATAGATAAAGTATTTTGAATAGTTACGAGCGGAGCTCATTGGCTCCGACCGAACTTTCATTTACTTATCAATATTAATTTTCGTTACTCTTCCGTGTCTTATCACCGGAACCAGCTGTTTTAAAATCGCCTGCGTAAAAAGCTTTATCGAAAATGTTCGTGAAAAGCGGTAAAAGTGTATAGCTAAATCATACAGCGACTTTAACTTCGTTTTAAAATTTCAGCGAAAATTATGAATAACTTGATAGTTCCGAAAGCTCATAAATTAAGCCGATGGATTTCCAGAAAATTGCTCGCCACTTTTGCACAATGTCCGTGACGCCTCGCTTTTTTAGAGATGCTAATTTAGGTACTTAATACGCATACACCGCGATGAGGTCTTAATCTTAATCTCTTAATTTATAACGAAAGCAATATTATCTCCTTTCAAAAATCTCGTGTTAAAACCGCTCCAGCAGAGAAAGTCCACGCACTCCAACTCTTGTTTATACCAGTGGACGTTGACTCCACTCTAAGCGCTCCACTTCTTTTAGCCTCCGTTTTCATAAAAAAAAGACCTTAGTTAACAGTGCCAAAGCGGTAGCAATTTTTCGCGGGACAAAAAGCTTGGAGGCTTATTATGAGAATGACTTCGTCGTATAGTCCGACGGGAGAAACAGAAGTGAGGGACATTCACTTTTCTGGCAAAATTGGGTGAAAGGAGTGAAGAATGCAATTATTTCATTCTTTGCGATTCCGGAATTTTTTGCTGCTAATAAAATAAATTGATTTCAATTGCCTTCTTGAGTAATAGGATACATATTTTGAATTTTTATCAATAATATAAGGAAATTTAAAGGAACCTAACATTTAAAGGGAAAATAAAGAAGTTTCACAGTAATTTAGAAGAAAAAGAACAAATAATAGTATAAGAACGTGTCCCCGTGAGAATGAAAATGCTAAAGGGGTAATTTTCAGTAATATTCTTAGTAATTTTACTGTCACGTTAATTGGAAGCTAAAAAAGTTTATCAATTTTATATGACTCATGCCGCAAACCTGTTATGCTAATTATTGGTCAGAAGCCTAATTATTCTCACTCTTTACAATGCAGCAAAACCGGTCACGCTTAATTTTTCGAGATAAGTTCTAACAGAAATTAGACTGCTTGACCTATAAATACGAAACACATTTTTTATAGTGCAAGAAGTTGACTCAGTAAAAGTAATCTCTCAATTTCTAAAAATATTTACACACATAACATGACTTCAAAAACATTTTAGTTTCAAACTCTTATTAAATAGAAATTTCTTCTCAAATATATTATCTTAATATTATCATAATGCTTTTTAAATAAATTTTCCATACAATATATACGTGATTGCTTTGGAATAATTTTAAACAGTATATAAATGTTTTTTTTTTGCTTTTTAATCTTAACAAAAATAAAAGTAAATACTTTAAAATACTTTGAAACAAATTACTGTGTCAGATTTTAAGCGTAAATAAAGTTGGCTTCGCCATCTAAATTTAACACTTTCTAATTGTTTAGAGATCGTTTAAGAAATATATATAAAACGAATCGTATCAGCCACCAAGTATAACGTGTTTCTATGTAATTATGAAAATGTAATATATAATTTTAAAAAATTACTACATGTAGGTATTAGTATTAGCCAGTCAATTGTAGAAAGTACGTTTTGAAAAAGAAAAGTGGTACAGTCTAAAGTTAGAGGCAACTGAGAAAAACTCTGATAAAATTGCTAAACTGGATACATGTACGAACGTTTGGCTACTTGTTACTTACATTCAAATAGGATAATATATACTTGCTATTCAAATTTATTTTGTAAAATATGTACGTCAAAACGGATAAGTTTTTCTGCGATGATAAATAAGAACATTGCCTTTGAATAATATTTCTAAAATAGAAAATAAGGTTATATGAAAAAATAAATGAAAAAATATTATATAACAATTTGTAAATTGAAAGATAATCTACAAAATTTTCAAACAATATTTATTTGTGTTTCAGGATGTCAGTTTTATCCTATCGGAGAATACTTGAAGTTCGTGAGGGTGGCAGAGAATTTGCCTGTCGGGACGCAGATTCTCACCCTCGAAGTCCACCCAAGAAGCCATCTATCGATTATGCCAGTAGACAAAGTAAGCTTTCTTGAGTCTTCCATAAAAAATAAATTGTTTCTATTTTTTAATTCTGTTCGAACTATAAACATTTTGTTATGAAAGTTTAAGTGATTCAAAAAATAATTGAACCTAAAAGCAGGATGTTCGACAATTGTCCAAAATAATCGCATTTGCTCTCAGAACATTATGAAATCTATTATTTTAATAACTTTTTCAAAATTCTCCGTGAAATATTGAACCTAAAGAAATTCGTTATTCTAAAAAATAAGCTTGCGAATTTCCGAGAAAATACCATGAAATCCTTCCCATTAATGCAGCTCACGTACACTATATAAATTACAGCCCCCCCCCTCCCCCACTTTACAAAAAATGAACCAAACAAAAACCGTCCTCAACGCCGAAAACTCTCCAAGATCTCATTTAATTACTCAGCAACATTACCACCCGCAGGAGGAAGACTCAAAGTACTTTGCCTACAAGGACGTGAATTCGACGCACATCTCCGTGGCGTTGGCGCAGTCGCTCGAGGACCTGGTGGACACTGACGCGCCGCGCAATCTGCTAAAGTTCCGTCTGGCCTGCGATCACTCGGACGGCACCAATTCCCTGGTAAGTGCAGCGCGTCGCGCGCATATCGTATCCCCGTCTCTCTCCCCCTTTTTTTTTCCGTCGCGCATAATACACCCGACGCTAATCCAGCCCGCCTCTATCTCCGGCGCTCGGCGAACGGCATGCGCGGCATTGCGTCCGCGCGCGAAATCAAGGCTCGCCCTCTTCCCTCGTCCGTTTTTCCATGTACGGCCTCGAGGATCGGACTGGAAATCCTCCTCTTAGCGGGGGTAATACCGCTGGGCTATGCGCTTGATTAATTAAATCATCGGTTTTTCCTTGAGCATTTTGCGGATAGGCGAGCGCCGTGTATATGTATGTATGCGGGAAGGCTCGCCCTTGCAATATGCTCCTCCGTCCGAGCAGAGTTATTTATTCTTTGCGTACTGCCGTACGTGACGAGTTTGCACACTCCCCTCTTTCTCGTCGTTCGTCCCGTAAAAGTTTTACTTCCCATTGGCCCCCTTTCTTCCTTTAGCCTTCCCCGACTGGACCGGAGGCTCTCTCTCTCCTTCTGGGGATAGGGAAAAATCTCCGGAGGAAGTTTTATGTCTAGACGCGCGCGGGCGGCAAAATAAACTTCGATAACTCGACTATGGATGTAGAATGCATCCTGATCCTTATTCATAACGAAATCCCTGCAACTTAAGAGCTGGTATCATTTTTTAAAGGAGATTTAGGGACTTGTTTGTTTATCTATTTCGGGATGTGAAATTAAAGCTGCGATTACTGCGATACTGTTTTTTTTTTTATTTGAGTTAGACGATTCAATTCTATAAAGTTTCGAGCAAAATACGTTCACAAAACGTTTGCAAGACACAGAAATCAATAGGCTTTGAACATAAATCCCTTTAAACGAACAAACAAAAAGTCACTTAAAAGCGCGACAGAAGGATTGGAAAAAAAGCAGCGCGATAAAAGAAAGCATTCAGATAAAAATGCGAGCCGAGGTGAGGACGGGCAAAATTTGAAGAGGAACTGCGACAGATAAGACGCTCGAGAGAAAGTAGTCGGCAGATAAGGAACAGTAAAAGAGACGGAGGAAGTAAGAGGCCGCGAGTAAGGAGAGCGAGAAAAAGGGAGACCCACCCGAATATCTGAATAGCCTGGCGGCCCAGGCAAGTTTTCAAGGGAAGGATCTTCCCCCCGGTTTCCAGGCAAAGTATCCCAAAACTCTTTCAATTGCGCCGGTTAATAAATTTTATCGCCCCGGAGTGTATAGCCCTGAGTGGAATATCTATCTCTCTCTCTCTCTTTTTTCCTTCGCCATACTTTTCACTGCTTCATTTTAGGTCTCCTCGCACTTGTCCGTGACGGTCTACGTGGAGGACATAAACGACCACGCACCGCAATTCGTCGATGCCCCGTATCAAATCACTGTCGATGAACTTTCCTCTACAGGTATGGAATGTTTATTCTCCTTTTGGCAGTAATATTTAAGTGAGCAAAATGTAATTTTTCATTGCGAATTTGAAGATTAGATTTTTTATATCGAGCAATATTCTTTAGTCGTGCAGAAAAAATAGTTTGTAGACTCTACTTTTAGAGCGGCATCACCTGCGCTCATCCGCGTTCAAGTTTCATATTCTTATTTTACGGGAAAAGGAGACAGCAGGAACAGTTGCATATAAAATTGTTCGTAATCAAAGTTTATATTTGCACGCATTGCAGAGAAGATTGATTTATTTTCGTAGAATAATAAAATAAGTTTGGTAAAAATTAATTCTCGTTTCACTGTTCAATAAATATTTGTAATATGTCAGAGAACACTTCGAATTTACATTAACTTTATTTAAAAAAAGAAATAATACTTTAACTTTGTAACCATTTCAGGTCTTACAGTATTTAGGGGGATTCACGCCATCGATAAAGATAAACCAAATACGCCTAACAGCGATGTACATTACGCTATAATAAAGGGTAATGAGCAGGGAAAATTTTCGCTGGAATCAGGACAGAGAGCTGCCCTAATCCTTAGAAAGTCATTAGATTATGATTCCGGCGATCGGGAATATAATCTTATTATAAGTGCAAGCGTAAGCATTTCTTATATCCTGCATTTAAAATTCATACTTGTCGTCACATCTATGTTAATTAATTAAACATTTATCCAAAGGATCGAGGAACGCCACCAAAGAGTACAAATACCACAATCACCGTAAAAGTAATCGACAACGACGACTTGGATCCGAAATTTACGCAGGACGTTTACCGCGCGCAAATCTACGAATTTTATCCCTTACCAGTAAGTATACGCCGCGGCATATTTCTCCCAAAATTATCAACACTCTCAACCGCACTAATCCACCTCCTCCGCAATATCTCCTCAACAATCTCTCTAACTCGAAACCGTTCGCCCGCAGTCGCGCCCCATCCACAAGGAAATTGAATTCGCCTCGGCGATCCGGGCGGTGGATCAGGACCGCGAGATAAACGTCCCGGTCCGCTACGACATAATCTCCGGCAACGAGCGGGGCATCTTCCATCTCGACCCGTGGAACGGCACCCTCTTCCTCGAGCGGCCGATCGACCTCGACGCCGAGCGCAATCTACCGGGCAACACCTTCGTCCTGCAGATCCACGCCAGCCAGATCGACAATCCGCTGAAGCTCGCGGCGGCGAGGGCGGAGATCGAGATCCTGGATCTGAACGACAATCTGCCGGAATTCGAGGTCGACTTCTACAACATCAGCATCGTCGAGAATCTGCCGAATGGATTTAGCGTGCTTCAGGTATGCCGATTTCGGCGAGCTCTCGATTAAGTTTAATTGAGTTTGAAGTCTGGAGAGCGAATTTGATGGATGTGGCTTTGGGTGGTATTCGGTGGAAATTTAGCGTTTCTTTTTTCACTGTGGAAAGTCTCAGTTCGGGGATATATAGAAAAGCATTGGAATTTCACTGCTGGTAAAAGATTTCTAATAGCAAGAGAAATAAAAGTGTATCGCACTGTATTTTCTTATTTAAGTATTTTTCTTATTAATGTAAGTGATTAATAAAGTGAAAGTTTGAATAGCATGCATTATTAAAGAATTTTTCTAAGAAAACACAATCTATTACATTACTTAATATCAAATTTATTTTCTTAATTTTCTGCAAAAGATTATTTCTGCGTTAATCAATTTTAAATATAGATTACTTGTAAGGAGATAATTGATAATGCAGGGTTTTCGAAGAAATTCTCATTCGATTTTTTAATATTTCATTAAAAACCTAATTAAATATATTTATTATTTGAGGTTTTAATATTCTTCTATTTCAATATTCTCAATGGCAATTATTCTGTTTACATTGTAAAGTTTCCAGGGACAACGGAAATGCGACAATCATTCCGATATTTTTGTTTAATTGCGAAAAGGAAAACCTTCTAACTATAATTTTATTCAAATCAATACGCAATTGCTTCGCTTAATTATGATTTATCCGATCGGTTCGTCAAAAAAACCAAGAAATCCACCTTATCAAAATGAATTTAATAAAAAAATTACTTAAAAACCATTATTTAAAAATTTCAACCAAAAAATCCTCCTCCCGAACAGGTGATAGCTTACGATCGGGACCAAGGCGAAAACGGCGAATTCACTTACGAGCTGCGCGATCCATCCGGGGCTTTCTCCGTCGACCCAGTGACCGGCTGGTTGACGGTACAAGACCAGAGCGTCCTTGACCGCGAGCAAAAGTCCTTCCTCCAGATGAAGGTCCTTGCTGTCGAGAAGCGGCCGAGCGTCGTCAGGCCCTACAACGGCTCCTCCTCGGTGGACGTCGAGGTGACGCTGCTCGACGCCAACGACAACAATCCCGTGTTCGTGCCTGGAAATTTGCTCGAGCTCGTCGCGCAGAGCGACTTCAAAGTCGGGACCATTCTCGGACAGGTATTTATGAACGTTCTTTCATTTAAACTGGAGGAGATAATAATGATACCTTGTTTCTTTAATTTTAATTTTAAAGAATCAAGGTGGTTATTGTGAGATTATCTTGGGATTATTATTATTTTGCTTTTTTCTTTTTATTGATAATGTAATGTACAAATTTTCTCCAAAGAATTTTTTGGTATCTGAGAAAATAATTTATTTACTAGAAATATTTAAATAATTTTCACCTTTAAAAAAGTGAAGGTAAAATAATGATAGACCCATTATTAATACTATTAGCAAGTTTTTACAAATATCAAAATAGCTAAATTAAGCACGGTAAACTCTCATAAAAATAGTTATAATATCGATTTATAAGAAAGGGATTATTATACATTTAATATTATTCCTCATTCCACATTCCAAAATGACGCGAATTTGCTACTGCTATTTCAATAACGCCTACATATCCTATGAAGAAAGCCGCGCTCATAGCCAATAACAGTATATCCTAAGTAAACACGTAAATACAGTCTGCACCTCAATCCAATTCAAATCTAATGTGGATTTATGTGCCGGGGGATAATATTTACGGACATAAGGATCGTACACTTAAACATTGTGCCCAATTTTTAGTATTTGTAAAATTTATAAATGTATACACTGAGAGAAAAAAAAGAGTAAAAATTACTATTTTGTATCCTTATTTTTGTTCTCATATCTGAAATAACGATACAAAATAGTAATTTTTACTCCTTTTTTTCTCTCAGTGTAGAGATAATGCCTATTTACGTAGCAGCAATTCTGTAATTTTTCTTTATTCAAACTCTTGAATTTTTAAAATGTAGAGCATTGGATAGTGATCGTTCCAGCTCCAAAACTAAGCCTCTGATTGCGTTGAACAAAAAGAAAATTAATAAAAAATTGCGACCGAGTGATTTTTAAAGATTTTGATCAAAACTAAACACATAATAGCAGAATTTCCATTGCCTTGGCTGACAATAAAAGCAGACCGTACATTGGGAAAAGCTAAAAATCTCTGCAGATAATGCGAGGCAGAAAAGTAAATTCACAGCCGCTCTTCGAAACAGGTCCACGCGGTAGACAACGACCTGGGCTCGAACGGCTTGGTGCGCTATAAGCTGCAGCGTCCGGGCAACTTCAGCGGTGGCATGCCGTTCGCCGTGAATCCGGACACCGGCATAATAACCGTCGCCCAGAGCCCGATCCTCGAGGGCCGTCACGCCATCTTCGTCGAGGCGGCGGATCAGCCGGCCAATCCCAGCGAGAGGAGGAACTCCCTCGCCGTGGTGACCATCGACGTTTTTCGGCCGGACGGTCAGTGAACTCTGCATTATATCGTTGCAATTAGCGGATTGGATCTCCCTTTGCCCTCCCTTTTTCTCGGAATATACTTCGTTTCGTTAAGTGTTCTTTCTACTAGTCTGGTACTTATTTACGTTTTTAGATATACGGTGTAACTAATAGAGTCGACTATTAATTCTTTGAATATATTATTTTATTCTTATTGTGTTCATATGTTATGCATCTATCACGCGTCTGAATATGGAAAACATAGCTTTTCTAACGTTGTAAAATTAATAAGTAAAATCATTTGTTCTTTTGATAGATAAACCTTTTCTGTCGACTAATGTAAATCACTAAGAAATTTAATGAATAAATTGATAATGTTTCTTCTACATGGAGCCAAATAAATGAAATGCAGTACTACTTACACTTATAAATAACGTTGGCAGCGGTAACTAATTCCATCATCTTAATGGCGTTAATTACGTTTTTGCTTTCTATTTCGAAGGTCAAGGATCGAAAGCTCCGGATTTCATAGGAGCTCCCTACGAATTCTGGGTTGGGGCCAATGTTCCAGTCGGTACGAGCGTCGGTCAAATTCGAGTGAATGATGCTGTAAAAGGAAAGGAAGTGGTTTATGATCTTCTCCACAGTTATCATGACGGTGGTAGGTTGTTAAGCCGAGAGTCAAATGTCGCCTATAGGTGAAATTATTGCAAGTGAATGTTTTATCTAATAATGAAGTATCATTGTTCTATGAATAATATTTAAATTATTACGAGTCGGTTATTAAACTCAAAAGTAATAACAGTAAAAGTAGTTTAACTAATCTATAACGACGTCTTTATTGCTCACAAAAACTTTGACAAAAAGAAAAAAAAAATGCTTTACAGTTCCGTTCGCGGTGGAGGAGAGCTCGGGGACAATAACGGTGGTCGACGAGATCGAGCGTTACAAACAATCGTCCTACGACTTCGAGGCGGTCGTTTCGAACGAGAAGAGCTTGAGCCTCGTAACCAATGTCTCCATCCACGTGGTGGACCCCAACGACGAAAGCGGCATTTTCGCCAAGTAAGTGAAAAAAGCTCCCTCTCTCCATGCAGCCTCCCAAATATTGATTGCCGCGACGGGCGCAATGATCGAATCCTTATGACACTCGAGGAGAGCCTTTATGTGGGGCCGACGAACAATCGGCCAGTTCGCAAAGAAGTTCAACCCGCCGACGAGCTTTTATAGCTTGTTTGGGGGAGGGGTCAACAAACGCGAAATTACGCTTTTCCACTAAAGAAAAGAGGTTCTTAAGGATTATATGGAGTCGACCAGTACGACAATTATAAGTTTATTGTAGCTGTTATATCCGCCTTATCGAATCTGCAGGAACTATCTGCGAAAATTTATTTTCTAATTAACAGCTTCACTGGGAGATAATTGCGAATCATAAACATTAAACGAATTATTTTTGATTTCTGAAAACCTTTTTTTATTTGGCACACTTCCTGCAAAAACGTAATTACTCTTATTTCGAGCAGAGGCACCACAAAGGCCCCACTTATCTTCCACGTACGAGAAAATGCGGCGGGCGCCTTTATCGGGCAACTAGTACCGGCGAACGCGAGCA
Organism: Ormyrus nitidulus; assembly: GCA_900474335.1. NCBI lineage: Eukaryota > Metazoa > Arthropoda > Insecta > Hymenoptera > Ormyridae > Ormyrus > Ormyrus nitidulus. The sequence goes on from UCOL01002154.1 coordinate 17,657, forward strand.
GTAATACTTTAAAGAACGTGCGCTTCCTCATCGCCAATCAGCAGGACGTGTCCGAGATCGCCATCACCGATAGCGGGGCATTGTACACTCCAACAGGTCTCGATAGAGAGAAGCGACAGAATTACAGTTTAACTGCCATAGCCGAGAGTCCCCGCGGTGTTGGGGTTTTCCAAGTAAGATTGATTTTTTTTGGTAAAACTTCAGATATTTCGTTGTTGTTTTATTATAATTATAATTATAATTATACTATGTATATCGTACTATAATATTTTTTCGTAAGGATTCTTAGAATCTTACAAATTTAATAATTAATAATTTCTAGACTCTCGTCATTTATCAAGTAAACTACTATTTTAGTATCATATTTTTGATAACTTAAAATTGAGGTTGAAACCATTTTGATGATAATTTATACAATCTCCTTGCTTCAGGTGACTATAATCGTCGACGACGAAGACGATAATGCGCCGATATTTTCGTCGAGTGCCTACGAAGGACGCATCGTGGAAAATAGTCCGCCGGGCACCGAGGTGATTATGACGAATCACGTATCAGCTCGGGATCCGGACGAGGATGCGAGCTTTGTATTTACCCTGAGGGGGGAGGGCAGTGATTTATTCCGGATTGATCGAGCGACGGGTCGGGTCTTTTTCACCGGTAACACCACGGATTTACTTGATCGCGAGGAAAAGCCCCTTTACAATCTCCAGGTCGTTGCTGGCGAAGGAAGTGAGTGAAAATTCTCGATAACGGTTCAACTTTCATCATTGATAAAAATTCTATTCCAAAAATTAGAGAATCGTAAGTTTTAAAATAAAATTTTTATTTGATGCATCATTTATTCAACAGGCAAAAAGTCATCGAACGTGTCATTAACAATACACGTAGAAGACGAGAACGACAATTCGCCCACTTTCATTCAGATGGTAATTCTTCCCGACCAAGGAATCCGCGTCTCCAAAGACGATACGATGACTACCACCTCCGTCAGAAATCCTGGCCCGACTCCGCTCACCTCCGACAACGCCGACCAGCGGTCACCTCTCCTCTACGTACCGGAAAACGTAACGATCGGCGCACCGATAATTCGCCTCGTCGCTCGAGATCCAGACGAGGGTCGAAACGCCGAGATTACGTACAGCATACTGTCCGAGGTAGCCGGTCAGACTTCCCACGAGTCCAAATCGAAATCCAATGCCGCTATTAAGCGCTACTTCGTGATGGATTCGAGATCCGGTGAAATATCAGTTGCCGGCGCCCCTCCCGCCGAGAGCGACATTGTCCTGGAGGTCATAGCCATGGATCACGGTGGATTAGCGGACAATGTGACGGTTCGCGTTCACGTGTTCGACGTGAACGATCATGCGCCGGTTTTCAAACAATCCTGGTATTCTTTCGATATCCCCGAGGGCACGTTCAAGAGATTCGAAATCGGTAGGATAGAGGCAAGTGATGCAGATTATGAGGAAAATGCTAATATCACCTACGAATTGGTGCCCACTGGCACGGTTGCAAATGCCAAGTTCGAGATATCTAGGTATGAAAATTAATTTATTCGTTTCCTTCAGTTCTAAATCGAATTTTAAAAATATCCTAATTTTATCATTTTAGGTATCAAGGACTGTTCTCCGTCTCTGGCAGTCTAGACAGAGAAACAAGAGACTTGTATAATTTCAAAGTCATTGCAAGGGACAGCGGTAGTGTGCGCATGTCTTCGAGCGTTGACGTCGAGGTACACGTCCAAGATGTCAACGACAATCCCCCGACATTCTATGGTTACCAAGAAGTAGGAAGATTACCAAGCAGCCTTGTCGACGTGTATAAAAAAGATTCGAAGCAGCAACTAGTACCGATTTATTACGCTTCGGTGCCAGAAAATAGTCAAGTAGGCACGGTGGTTACCAAAATTTATGCCAACGATTCGGACTTCGCTGGTAACGGCAACGGAGTTATTCTCTTCGACCTGCCGTTTATTCGAGGACAAATGCAACAGTTTGCAATTGACAATAAAGAAGGCGTAATTACCACAATCGGCAATTTAGACTATGAAACTCAGGTAGGAAGAGCAATCTGAATCTAAAAAATATGTTTGTGCTTTTGATTGTTAATGAACATTTTCTTTTCGCAGAGTGTTCACAATTTAACAGTGATTGCGAGTGATTTGGGTTCACCCAGCTTAACGTCAACCGCTTTGCTGATTGTAAGAATTTTGGACGTAGACGAAGGACCGGATGATCCGAAACGACCAGTCTTCCAGCATCGTTATTACGAGGTGGAAGTTGAAGAAAATTCTCCAGTTCCCATGAAACTATTAGAATTGAATGTCTCACTCGCGCAGAAAAACGAGCAGATCCGCTACAGTATTGTAATGGACGGCAGCGATGTCAGAGACCACTTCTTCCTTGATTCCAAAAATGGATCGCTGTATTTGATGACTAGTCCAGACCGCGAGAAAAGAGATCGATACGAGCTGAAAGTACGGGTGGATAAAGTGAAAACCGCTCGGGGTATGCCGGTAATGATTTATCCCGTAATAGGTGAAAGGCTAAATGGATTAGGGCCCAACGAAGCGAAAATAATACTGAAAGTAAAGGATGTGAACGATAATGCACCTAAATTTAAAACGAATGGTCGACCAGTTTTGGCAGCTATACCGAACTCTGTACAATATGGTCACAATATCATCAAAGTTCAGGTAAATATGTAATTGATAAATTGAACATTAAAAATTAACAAGTTACATCGAATTTTAATACAATGTGGCACAATTTTACGTTAAATGTTAAACTAGTTTATAACAAAAATGCAAAGCAACTAACATTTTAAAAATTTATAAATCGAACTTTAAATAAAACTTTTTACTTAAGTGAAAATTAAAACATATCGCTTCCAAATCTCATATTTGCTGAAAAACACATTACAAATGAAAGTATCGTACGTATTAAGTCGGACGAAGCAAATAAACGATATTTTCGACATCGACTTTGAATTATTCTGTAAATATATCAAACCTAAAGTGTACACAGCCACTACAGCAGCTACTTATAAATTTCATATCTCTCGAATCTCGGAAAGATTGAAAAATCGAAATTACTTTCTCTCCCGTTTCCGGGACTCGGGGGCAAAGTGTATATACTTGTACGTATACATCGAATTTTCTTTTGGCGTAGGCGGAGGATCCGGACGCCGGAATAAACGGGCAAATTCGTTACCAGATACTGGGTGGAAGGGAGGAACCGGCGAAATTCGCCATTGACCCAGTGAGTGGTCAAGTGCAGACAGCGGGTAGCTTCGCCAAAGACTCGGGCCGAGTCTTCGGGTTTGATGTCAAGGCCACAGACAGGGCTGGCGCGGAAGATGGACGTAGTAGCATCACCAATGTGTTTGTAAGTGTTGACGACCCTGAGAAAATAGCTTTCACTGCAGTGGGCTGCCAGAATCTCCGGGTGCGATCAATTCGTAATGGCCACTTTAAGAACGGACGATAAGTTTTTCATCGGCTTTTCTAACAAATCGTTTAGACGGCGTAGTTTTTATCTCTATATAAATGTTGAGGCATTGAGGCACTAATTACATATATTATTTTGTTAATCGTATTGACTGCAACCTCGGTAAACTGCTATTTACGTGGCTCACGTTTTTATATCAAGAAAATTTTGTCTCGTGCATAAATGATCAAAAAAATTTTGCTTTTCTCGACAGGTATACGTTCTTGATGACAATAAACAATTGGTGATGATAATGGGTAAAAAACCAGGAGAGATAGAATCAGAAGTTGATAATATTACAAGGTAAATAAATTAAAAAAAGAATATGTTAAACGATTAGAAAATAATATTTTAAAATGCTTCTATCGATTTTAGGGCTTTGCAAAATGTGACTGGTTTGGACGTACGAGTTCGGAAAATTGAACCTCATTTTGAAAAGAATCTTGTCGATACGTCTTCGTAAGTTTATACATCGTTTTTAAATAATTTTCTGACTATTTAACAATTACAAATTTTGTTTAATTTTAGGAGTGACATGTATTTATACGCTGTTGATCCGAATCTAAACGTTATGATAGATTCAGACACCCTTCAAAAGTAAGTTATGAAAAAAACTTTAATAAAATTCAATCGCAGCATTTTAAAACTGTGACAAGGTCTTGCAAATAATTTCATAACCCTTTTTCATGCAGCAGCTGTTGCAGAACTATATAAACATCCTACCAATATTTTCAGAACTTTCGTACTAAATTTTTTTATATTTAATTTTGTTACTGTACTTTGAATACATAAATTTTTAAAACTTTTCGAAATCATATGTTAAATAACCTACGTAGTTTGAAAACTCTGCTTTCATAAACTCTACTCGTCCATTTTTATAGACTATACAAACAGCAATTTTTAAATTTAATGCTCTTGTATACAAATTTCCAATTTTATTCCTCATAATATCTCCCTAATTATAATCCAAAACTAGGTAATTAACCAGTTACTTTTCACAATATTTCAAAAATTAAAAAAACCGACATATCTGCGCAGCGTGTTCCGCAGCAAAAAATCCGAGATAAAGCGCGAACTGGAGCGCTACAAGGTGCTGGACATAGCGAGCAGCAAGCCGCGTCGCGCGAGCCAGCACTACCTGCTCTCGACCATGGAGGTGGCGGTGGTCGTGATGGGCTGCATCGTCTTCGTTGGCGCCCTGGTCACGGCCCTGTGCGTCACGTGCGTCCGGCGAAGTAAACGGTAAGCAAACACCCCCCGCGCCCTTTCGGAAAATTGTTTGGCGCACCATGCGATGCACGCCCGCCCAATTCGCAAACCCATTAAGCTTTTACGGCGGTGTTTTTTTTTTTTTTTTTTTTTTTTTTTTTTGCTGGCCACCGTCTGTTTGTTTCCGCTTTTTCGTGCCCCTCGCAACCTCGCGGTTACTTCCGCTTTTAAACTCGGCTAAATTGTTAATTGAGCGTCAGTTGATTAGGATTTTTAATCATAAGTGAAGGCACAGACGAATTGATGATACAATATCCCTGGTAGAATTTCAAATTCACTTATTTTTGTTAAATTGCAGTTTTTGTTCTCACTTATTTAGTGATGTTTTTAAAAGTATTTAAGTGCTGTTAATAACTTACAAAAATGCAAACAAGCAGGTTAAACTAATAAACGTTAATAATTTTTCCTCCGTGAGAAATTAAGCAAAATGTGAATTTCGCCTCGTCGTTATTTTCTCAGTTCGTAACCGAAAAAATAGATATTACAGAATTTATTCTATTTTTTAACCCATTAAATGCTTCAAAATAACCGGAAAAGGCATTTCATTGATGGGTGAAAAATAGGACATTTTTTAAAAATTGGATTGTGATTTCTACCAGGGATTTTATAATTTCTAATTGGAGAGACCGAATTCGATAGATTAACTTATTAATTGGCGTTGGGAAATTCTCAATTGCAAAATTTATACAGCTGCTTACGACGCTGCCTACATTAACGACTAATAACTTGCCTTTAATTTGTAGGGGTAACAGTAACATCAGTGCTGTTCCTCGCACTGTGCACCACTTCCACGGAGAATCGTCCTTTCTATGATTAACAGCCCGCCGAAGTGCCACTAATTTCCACGAATTGCTTCGAACTCCGTTTAATCTCTACTAATTCACTAATCACTATACCACTCATTCATTTAATTAATACTGAAACCTAAATTTTCTATTTACTACACATTTCCAACCTAACAAGCTTATACTAAAAATTGTTTGTACTGAACAACTACGTATTATGCAACAATTTTGAGTCAGATCAAAGAGCGATTCTACATATACAAATTAAAAACAATAGTTATATATTATAATAGTGAAAAATTGTGTGATACTCTATTAAAAAAAAAAAAGGAAATAAATGCATATTTACTCACGTAATTTTCTAAAGAAAAGAAGCGGGTAATGAAAAAAAAGACAAGTCAAAGACAATCAGCGAACTTTTCTAGAATTTATGTACATATATTCTAACTATATGAGTTTTTCAAAGTAGAGGAAAAGTTTTTTCGGCGGATGATATCCGCGATCTCGAGATCAAGAGACCCGGTCCGTTCATGTATAATGAAAACTGAAAGAGCTCGGAAATGCGCTCGAGCAAAGTTCTTTTCTTTTTTCCAGACAGAATCCATTTGAATGTCGAAGGGCGGAAGATCCGCCGGGTAAAGAACGGAATCGAAAATGTTTACCGCGTCGCGCAGTAGGAACGAGAACTATGAATATAAAAGCTATCGAAAAAAGTAATCCAAATTGCTTGAGTAAAAAGTTTCGAAAACGCGCGAGACGATAAACTTTCCGGAAAAAATCTTTGCTCGAAAATTCCCGCGATTTTCTCGCCGATACACCCCGAATCAACTTTTGTTCCCGAACGACACGGAGCCCTTCCGCGCACCAACACACACACACACATCGCGCCACTCGAAGCTCGCAGTAGATTATTTAAGCCGATAATGCGGAGTGATCGATTGATTTCAAACCGATCCCGCATAGCGACCACACGTCCGTGAAAAAGGCTGCCCTCCTCGTTCCTTGGGGTGCCACCTCCCCCACCAGTGCGGGGGGGGGGTGGGCCGAGAAAGAGGTTCGCTTTTACTGCGATTTTCACGCTTTCACGCGCGCCACGCGGCCTTGAACTCCGATATGCCTCGACCGAGAGCGTGCATGCGGGTCTGTGTGTGTGTAAAGACCCTCGAACGCGCTTGCACACAGTGCGCTCTCGCAAAGTCGAGGACAACAAATTGCAGCGAGCGATTCGACAGGTCGAGGTGGTATGCGCGATTACCGCGCACACGGACGCCGTTTTAGCGGCTACGGCAGTTGAACGGCGCAGATGAACAAATATTATTGCTACGGAGTCGTTTGCTGCTTCTCTCGGGCCGACGGAGACTAAATAGCGCGATGTGCTTGGGAGGCGAGTCGATGTCGTTTGTCAATGAAAAGCCAGGCTGGTTGAAAAAATATTTATTGTAGCTACGATGGAATTAAAGAGCTTTGCAGATAAAATTAATACGTTTTTGATCGAACGAATGCAGTATTAAGGAAATTATTAACTTTGGAATCGTTCCAACTGACTGTTTTTCTGTTCTCAATTAAATTTATAATATAATGACTAAATTAAAAGAAAACATGCTTTGACATTATCAGACATTACAATCGATAAAATGATTAAAGAAATTACTGAACAATCAAAAGATCCAAAAACAGTTGTACAAATACATACTGTATACACAAATTTACATATACAGGAAGTAAGTATCCTCACTTAAATTGTTTTCCATTCCCCAAATAAAAATGTAAATTAACGTTCGCGTCCTTATTTTCAAATTCACATAAAGAAAAAAAACTCGAGGTTACTCTCTGTACCTGCCAATTTATTATCTTAAAATTCCACCCCGCCCGATCGCCTATACGCGGCCTATTATAACGCAACTCCTTCCACGCTCTAGCCGTCAACGCTACGGATCCAGCGTGTTCCACGCGCCGATCGGTTTCGCGATGGCGGAGCCCGGCAGCGGCACCCTGCAGAAGGCCTCGCTCTTCCCCTCTTACGTGGGCGGACTCCACCACTACGATCCGGCCGCCTCCTTCTCCGGCGAGATGCGCCAGCACAGCTTCTGCGAGCACGAGCCCAATTGCGTCCGTTTTCACAGGTAATTATGACACTCTCTCTCTCTCTCTACCTCTGCCCTCGCGGCTGCTACGAGCGAGAGCCTCCGGGCCTTGGGACGTAATCGCGCGGATTGCGTTGAAAATGAGGTTTGCTAATGGGTGGTGAGGTTACTATTAAGCTGGCGCGATTCTTACTGCGAAGTTACTCAATTTTCTAATAGTTATTAATAATTTTTGCAATAGTTTTTTAAATGCCGTATTTGATTTGTTTATTTAACCAGAGTATACTGTATATATGCGAGCCACCAACATCTGGATATACAAAAATAAACGCTTCCTGCAGAGATATGTTAACATATCTTTGCACAAGTCTGGAATAACAAACTTAAAAACTAGGAGACATAAAATTAATGACAAAATATAAAATTTTCATATATAATTTCATTTAATTAGTGTCAACAAGTATAAATATTAAAACTTTAACTTTTAGTGACGAAGAGCTCTAGCTATTAGTATCTAAAACCGAAGTCTTTATTACAATTGTTTTTTTAATTTTTTTGGATTTACATTTATTGTTTTGAGAAATATTAGAAGTTTATTGTATATGTAGGCTTTAAATGCAACTACTTACTATTGTTCAAGGCAATTTCCTTATTTAATTTATTTGGTTTTAGGCTTTTATTTCTAGTTACACTAAAGAATGACATATTTATTTCTAGTTCCGCAAAATGATGTATCAGGCTCCCTGTTGAAAATATCCACCTGGATCCAGCTGAAATCCACCTTATCCAGCTGGATATTTTCAACAGGGCTTTCTACAATAAAACTTTCTTAACCAACATTCTTTAACAACCTTCAATTTTTGAGATTCTCACCTCTCGCGCGTTCACGCAGAATAATCCCTAAAAAAACTCTCGTCCACTTGTCTGGCGGCAGATTCAATTCCCTAAAGATTCGAGGATTTTTCAGCTGCAGTAACGCGAGTCTAGGCGGCGCAGGTGGGAACAGCGGCGGCAAGCGAGGCGCCCGCCGTGCGGCAACAGGTCTGGAGACCTCGGCGACGTCGCTCCACTCGAGCGGCCAGGACTCGGGCATCGTCGCCGGTGGGATGCGCGCCTGCCACTGCAGCGCCTCGTCCAGCCCGTCCAGTGGAGAAAGTAGCAAGTCAGTCTTTTACCGGAACTCGCAAAAGTAACTCGCCACTTCGCTTTACAGGAAAATCGAAATTTCGGCGAATATATACGGGCGAACGGTTGCGACGAGTGATTTAGCCCCCGTTATGATTATCGATAGTGATTTCTCAGTTTTCGGCGTTTATCTTGTACATTACGTTAGAAATTATTTTTAAAATGTAAATTATAATAAGATTTTTTATTGAACTATAAACTTAATTTTGGAATAAATGATTTGAAAATTAAAATTTGAGAAATTTTCTGAAAATTTAGTTTCACAAAAATCTAAAAAACTTTACCAATCACATCCAAATTGTAACTGATGTTTACTGATATAAAAGCGAGTATCATGATATAACCGTGCGTTTTTCATCACGACAAAACGTTATCTTCATTAAAAAAACAACATCCTTATGCGTCATGTGCCTGCGTCATAAGCGCAAAACTTTTTCAAGATGTTTTTATCAAAGAAAAATTCTTCATTGAATTCCAAGCATCGAATTAACTTTGATTACTGTCATTTTATTTTTTGGTATTGGATGTTTATTAAAGTTACGCTAAAAAGAAATTTGGTACACGAGTGCCGAACTCGACTTTATCAAATGAGATTATCCGCGTCTATACGTTGAGTGTTGGACATCACTCCATCGTAAAAAACAACATAATAGAACTTCCACTTTAAGGTGGCTCTCGCAATTTCTTATAAATCTGAAGCAACGGGAGTGCTCCTTAAACATAAATAAGATTAAGTTCTGCTTTTGAATACTTAGAAATATGCAAAAAAAGTAAATTATAAAACTTATTTTGTAGGATTTAACATGCATATTTGCACCAGAATCTATAAGATCTTGAACGATTTTATAAGATTTTTTCAACAGGGTTTCAATCCCTATACTCAATGAATCGTTCACATAGAAACTATTTGTTGACATAATAAACTCAAAGACAACGTTGGCGATAAATTCCAATTCTGCACATATCATACGATAGGCAAAGTCGCCACTAGTCGATCTCCTACAAGCTATCCTTGCAAATAACGTATAAATCATATTAACTTCTTATAAAGCGGTGGAAATTCAGCGACTCGAGAAATTCAATCTCCTCGTAATTTCAGCGGCTACGAGGACTCGCTCAAGTCCTTGCAACATCAGCAGCACCAGCAGCACCACCAACACCAGCATCGATCCCGGGGTCACGACCTTCGCTCCAACAACAGTAATCACAACAGCAACAACAACAACAACAACATCACCATGCACAACCCCTCGCAACTCTCGCACAAGCGACATCGTTTTCATTCCTTCACGAATCTTGAGTCCATCTACCAGTCGGAGCCGGCTGCCAATGGACTGCAGTGCGACAAGCGCTTCCAAACGATGATGCTCGAGCAGAAGCAGCACCGCAGGTAAACGAGTTGAGAATTTAATCAATTTTTTGTTCGTTAAAAAATTTACTAAAATATATAAAAGCATGCACTGAGAGAAGAAATATAGAAAACATTACAATTAATCTTGTAAAAATTACCATACTGTCTAGTAAAGCCACCACAGACTATCAAAACTCAAAAAATTACTATACTTTGTAAGAAATTTTTCTATAAAGTATGTTAATTTTTTTGGTTTTTAAGATCTGCGGTGCAGTTATAGTAATTTTTACTAACAAGGAGAGTATACGAC
>UCOL01002155.1:0-28165 GCA_900474335.1 Ormyrus nitidulus
AAAGTATTATTTGTACTAAAAATATAACGAATACGACAAAATCAGATTAAAACTTTTATGATTAAAATTGAAACAATAATTATAAAATTAAAAAAAAATTACTTACTTTTAAGAAAATTCTGCAATGAACAGCGTATATACAAGGTATCCCAAAAAGACAAGAACCACCCGATAACTTTGCATCGTGAAATCCTATCAAAAAAAGTTAAATACAAAGGATATAGCATATCAAAAAATTAATTCAGCGTGGCCATGTCTTTGACCTTAACTCCAGTTTTCAATGTCAATTCATGGTCTAATTTCGAGCTTCACATGACTTTCAAGGATATTAAAAAACAATTTTCTCTCCATATTCGAATGTAAAATTATGCGCTCTATCGATTTATGGAATAAAAAACAGGGGTTTCTATTTAAAATTTTAAAGTTGATCGTGAATTGACTTTCAGAACTGGAGTCAAGATCAAAGACATGGCCACGCTGAATTAATTTTTTGATATCCTATAACTTTTCTACTTAACTTTTTTTGACAGGATTTCGCCCTGCAAAGTTATCGGGGGGTTCGGGTCTTTTTGGGACACCTTGTATAATAATTCTACATGCTTTACTGTATAAAGAATATTAGTTATTATTGTTAGAGCTATTCTAGTTACTGTCTGTGCAAACATTCTTTTCTTGTCAAAGAGTAATAGAAATAAATAAATAGAAAGCGTAATTTTCGAAAAATTGTTTGGTTTTTTAAAAATAAATAAACAAATAACCGAATCGGTAAGATATGTTTTAAATCTTGACTTTTATATTTAATATACACAACTTTTCAAAAGCTCGAATTTGGTACAAAACATTTTTAGTTCTATTTTTTAAAGGAAAATTATTATTATGGTTTTTGCTGTAGAAAATTTCAAACAATTTTTTTTTTAAATTTTGAATTTAATGTCAAATGGTCTAGCTGATAATATATATAGTAAAAAGTGCCTGAATTACAATGGGAGCATCAACCCATCAGATCATGGATCTTGATAAAATTGCAGTATGTTATTTATTAGCCAAAAAAAAGGAGACACATATCTCAGCGTTTATTCAAATGGACCTTAGTTATAAAGTTATGAATTTTTTTTTAATATTCTAGGGGAAATGAGTGTTTATAAAAATTTAAATATCTCCGTAACTAAAAATTTTAGTCTGTCGAACAAAAATTCAAAGGAAAGTAATGTAGCAAAAGCTTTAATTTAAAAATATTAAAAAATGTTCATTCGTTTCAAAGTTATGCTACTTTAAATAATGTTTTTAAAATCTCCACAAGAATCAACTTTAACCGTATGAATGAATATTTTTTAATCTAACTACTCTCTTAAAGAGGTTCAGTCATGTCACGCGGGGGGGAGGGGGTGAAGGGCGGTAGAGGTTTCCTATCCTTTAATATTGGCAATACCAACTTTAAATAAGAAAAAATGAAGGATTGTAAATAATATGTTTCCTAGTGAAAAAAGTAGGAAGAAACTTGGCAACACCACATGTTAGTCGTCTTCATAGATCTTAAGTTGACAGCCTGCCGATACTCAGCGTAAACAAAAATTTGATCATAAGCGTCTGCAATCGAGCGGTTGTATTCGTGTTCGTGTAATGTTCGGTACAACTTAACCTGCAAATTGTACGATGTCATCTGGTGCTCACGATGCAAAGTTTGATGTTTTATTATATTAGAAAAGCTTTGTATAAAATACTTAGCCATACATGAGATAATTACAACTAAAAAATCTACCAAAAACATTGTAAAGAACATTTAAAAGAATCAAAAAGTTAAAGAATATATATATATTCGTTCGTGCGCTGTTACAATGTCTCGTTGAGAATTAAAGCGATTCTTGCAGTTAATTACATATTAATCTTTAAAATGTCTTATAACAATATATATTAACAATTGAAAATTGTTCTTAAGTTTTCAAAGTTTCCAGACATATCTTTTTTATTTAAGTCTCTGTATTTTTGGCTGAGTATTTTCACTATCTTCGAACAAAAAAGCAAGACTTCCATAAGAGAACATACTAATATCCTTAACTTTGAAAGCTCGTTTTCTCGAAAAAATGACTTATAATAAATATTGAAAAAAATTAGAGGACTTTCTTATGTTATCAATAAACTAACCGTAGAGTTTCATTTAATTCTGTGCATTTTTTGTAAAGACTGAACCTCCTTAAGAAGAAAAAAGTTAAAGATAGACAATGAAAAGACTCAAAACAGTTGATAGAACTTACAGTTGATAGTTTACAGTTCGACAGTACTTTATTTGTGTTTTATAATAAGTTTATAAATAATGGTTTAAAGTGTTTTTATAAATAAAAATACAAAATCTTATGTACTGACGTCCGCGAGGAAGATAACTTCCCAGAGTTATTCTTCCGAACGTCTTTTTCCCCGAATCTTTTGCTCGCGAGCGTTGCTCCCGCGTAGACGTCGAGCGCCGGCGCTTCAGCTGAATGCGCTCAAGATCAGCGGCGGCTCAACAGGGGGCTAGCCAATCGCGAGCTGGGAAAGAGGCCACGTGATCTCCCCCACTTTGGCAGAGACCCCCTTCGAAGGCCCGCGAGGCAGCGCGCCGCGTCATTTGGTATCCGACCTTCGGAACTGACGGTCCTCGCTACCTCCAACAAAGTCCACAGACGTCCCCTCGTCCGTCGTGTGACTCCCAGCTAAAGGCCTACAATTGCTTAGGTTTTGGGTGGACCTTGCTGAGAGCGCCCTTCGCTCACCGACCACAAGGACCACCCTTTGCCCTCGCTTGGTGCGGGTTTTCGAATCCGCTCATCTGCGGAAAGGGGACCTGAGCATTTCGCCTGAGCTATCTCGTCGCGCACGCGCCCGCTTAATCTCATATTAATTCCGCTTGCGGTTAAATTTAGTACTTTATTTTTTTGTTTAATATTTATTTTTTTTTTATTTTTACGCCTTGCTCTACCGCGTTAAGTTCAAGATCAAATAGTAATCGTTCGCTTTGAATACTTATTAACCTCCCCTCCTCCATCCTAACAAAAGGCGCATTTCCCCGCGAACTAGCCGACGTCAGTACAATTTATTTACATCCTTTTATTTCTCTTTCTCTCTCTCTCTCTAATTGTCTCTCTAATTTCATTATGTTTACTAAATCGTTACTTATATTACATCAGACTGAATTCATGAGTTCTCATGTGATTTCTCACGTGAGCTTCCTCTTCTTCGCCTGGGGTGCAGAACTTGATGTACCATGTGTAGGCCGTGAAGGTCGTACACGTGTTTCGGACTTTGCCGTTAAAATCATCATATTGCTGTGGTCACCGCGCGGATTAATAGATTCGCTTATAAATTCTATAAATTCATAGAGTCTCGTGAATACTACCGGGTCTAATGTATTACAATCAGGAGGTCCGTGACTGAGAACTCCGACGATTTCATTCTCGTAAATTAATCCAGTTCCGCTGTCTCCCTTTAAATGATAGTTTATATAAATTTGTATAAAAACATTTGTCTAAAAGAATTTGTCAAAAAAAAGTATTTATACTTACGTAGCAAGCTGTGCGGAATCTTCGCGCATCTGAACTCCTTGTACAAATTGATGAGATGAATTGTGGGCATTCGTTTCTGCCGAGTATTTTAACATCCATGAACCTATTTATGGAACTATAGCCATCCTCTGGATGGCTACCGATAAGTACATCTTGCCCAAATCCGCAGAACGTAGCTCGTTCATTGACGTAGGCATTAGAGCGTGGATCCAATGCTTTTATAGGTATGATTGCTAGCCGGTCTGGATAATGACTAACGCCTAACTCAGCGCTTAACTATAAACAACACGCCAATAAAATATTACACAATGTTTCTCAATTCCACTGCGTCTTACTTCTGCAACAGCTATATCTGCTTCTGTAGAAAGTGATTCTGGGTGGTCGTGTACATCGTAGGCTGAGGGGATGAAGGCTCTAATGACATCCCTTTCGATTCCAGGTCCATTCCTGCGATTCGATCCGGCTATAATTTTTGTTGAACCAACAGGGTAGACGATCTCTTCAATAACGTCGTTTGAAATGGTTATGAAACAGTGAGCAACGGTCAGAACGTATCTCTCACTTATGATGTTACCACTACAAGCATGTTCGTACTCGTTTCGTACACCTACTTTGATGTGAATGGATACGTGGTACTTAAAGCGGTGATTATCGTCAGGTAGGCCATTGATTATTGGAGATGCTGTAGTATTTGATGCTATAAGAAGCAGGTGAAGAGGACTTTCAAAAAAGATAAAATTTGGAATGACATTATAAACAGCTTAATTAAATAAAACTGACGATGCAAAGATTTTATCATATATTATTAAGTAATCGAAAATGACTCACCGTAATAAATCAGATCCACTAAAATTAAGAATAAAAAGCAGAATAAATTGGGCTTCATGTGTATATTTTAATTTCAGAGCATTGAATCGAATAAAATAACTGTAATAATTTAAAAAATTGATTCCGATTCAATTACATTGATTGCTACTTGAAAGAAGGAAACATTGCTTTTAAGAACTTTTTCGTGATTAACTGCCTTTTATACTTTTAAGAACTGTTAATGTGCTCGTGTAACACGACGATTTTGAAAATTGTGTAAGATGATAAAAGTGGGTTTATTATTTTTTTGAATCAGTTTCTTAGTATATTGATAAAAATGTTTGCCTGGACAAACGTACTTGTATTAAAAAAATCAATAATTATCTTGTAACTACACTGAAAACAATTCTATAGAAAAATTTACTATCAGTTAAATTTGCTTTATTTAAAAGTTCTTATAAATTCAACTATCATAAGAATAATTTACTCTGGTTTAATAAATAAATAAAATAAATAATATAACTAGTAATATTAAAAAAAATAATACAATAAACATTTATAACTTTTATGAAATATTTGTTTTTTTTTTATCGTTTTACTTAAAAATTTCATTCGCTTTATATTAAGTTTGGGAATTAAATTTGAACTTTGGGGAAAAAGTTAGATAGGAAGTTAAATATTTTATTTTTTCTTTGTATTATCCTTTTAATGAAATATAATAGTATAAATTTTATTTTAGGTCATACATATTAAAACGAAATGAACGTTGAAGCGTATAACAGTTTATGTACAACCATTAATGATGCGTAGATTATCCAGCATGTCGTCCAGCTTGGAAAGTCCAAGAATTCCTCCTGTGACCTGCAAAACTTGATACACGAGGTGTAGGCCGTGAAGGTCGTCCGCGTGTTTGTGACCTTGTCGTTAAAATCATCATATTGCTGTGGTCACCACGCGGATTCATAGCTTCTTCGATAAATCCCATAAATCCATGAAGTCTCGTGAATATTATCGGTTCTAATGAATTGCAATTAATAGGGCTGCTACTGAGAACTGCGATGAGTTTATTATCGTAAACTAATCCAGTTCCGCTGTCCCCCTTGAAATGATAGCTTATACAAATCTGAATTTGTCTAAAAAAAAGTATTTATACTTACGTAGCAAGCTGTACGAAATGTTCGTACATCTGAATTCCCCGTGCAAATCGATATGCTGAAATAAGGACATTCTTTTCTGCCGAGTATTTTAACATTCATAAACTTATTTATGATACTGTAGCCATCTGCTGGGTGGTTATCTATAAGTATGTCTTGTCCGAATCCGCAAAATACAGCTGATTCATTAACGTAGGCATTAGAGCGCGGATCCAATGCTTTCATAGGTATGATTGCTAGGCGGTCTGGATAATGACGAACGCCTAACTCAGCGCTTAACTAAAAACACAACACCCATAAAATATTTCACAACGTTTCTCAATTCCACTGCGTCTTACTTCTGCAACAGCTATATCTGCTTCTGTATAAAAGTCTTCTGAGTTACCGAATGTATGTACATCGTAATCTGAAGGGATGAAGACCTTAATGACATCCCTTTCGATTCCAGATCCATTCTTGCGATTCGTTCCGGCTATAATTTTTGTTGTACCGTAAGGGTAGAAGACCTCTTTAATAACGCCATTTTTTAAGGTTATGAAACAATGAGCGGCGGTCAGAACGTATCTCTCACTTATGATGTTACCGCTACAAGCATGTTCGTGCTCATTTCGTGAACCTTCTCTGCTGTGAATGGATACGTGGTATTTAAAGTGGTGATATTTGTCAAGTATGCCGTTGATTATGGGAGATGCTGTTGTATTTGACGCTGCAAGAAGCAGGTTGGATAGGACTTTCAAAAAAGATAAAATTTTGAATGATATTATATACAACATATTTAAATAAAGCTGACGGCGTAAAAAATTTATCCTATATTATTAAGTAATCGGAATTTACTCACCGGAGTAAAACAGATTCACTAAAATTAAGAAGAAAAAGCAGAATAAATTGGGCTTCATTTTTATACCGTATTTTGAGAGCGTTGAGTCGAATAAAATAACTATAGTAATCTAGAAAATTTATTCCGATTCAATTACATTGATTGTTGTCTCAAAGAAGGAAACATTGCTTTTAGAATTTTTTCGTGACTTACTACCTTTTATACTATTAAAGACTATTATTGTGCACGTATAATACGACGGTTTTGAAAATTAGGTAAGATAATAAAAGTGGATTTATTATTTTTTTTAATCAGTTTCTTAGTATGCTGATAAGAAAGTTTGCCTGGAAAAAACGATTTGTATATTGACAAAAATGTTATAGAAAAATTTACTGTCAGTTAAATTTTCTATATTTTGTGATCTTTAGAACTTGTAAAGAAAAGACTTATATGTATATTTTTAATTTTGAAAATGGTCGGTGAAGAGGCTCCACCATATTCGTAGTAATTTTGTTGATAATTGCAATTTAGTAATTGGTTTTTCTTTAATGTTTGTTTGACTTACTGGCTCTTCTTATGCTGTAGTTCTTATAGTTCCTTCTGTGGCCCTGGGAGAGCGAATTTGAACACGAATTTGACACATAGCATGTTAGTTTAAGTATAAAATTGAACTTTTATTCTTACATTCGTTTTGCGAATTTAAAATACAAAGATTTACTAGCTTTAAGCGAAACTTCCTCGCTCGCTATTGTTCACTCGGAGATATTGTTCCGCAATGAAAAAAAAATATTGCATTTCATTTTTAGAATTTTTTCTACAAGAGATTTGAATATTAAAGGAAAAAAATTGGAAAAAATCCTATGAAGAATTATGAACATTATCAAGTTGATTCGTCGAATCTTTGTCTGAAATAATAATATTTCTTTTTACAAAACTAACCGCTCTCGTGCTCCTTTATAACACCTCCCGGCGTAAATTACTCCAAAATATATTTTATCAAAGAAACATCTATTTCAGATCACTTTTCGCAACGTATCTCAGAACGAAGAAATCAATACCGCATTAATACTAATTCACGTTTAATTCCACCGAATAATCAAACAATTAAAATCTGCAACTTTCAAAAAACAGAACGCAAAGGAAATAAGCGCCAAATCGAAGCGATGAATAATCCAGAAATTTTTACTCCACAGTATCTGGCGCCGAAGGAAAATTCGGGCTATTTCGCGGCACGTTCAGATCAAATTTCTCCTAAGCTACACCGTGTTGACTCTGGGCGGTGGTCGTTTTATAGTATTGGACAAGTTCCCTCGCTGTCCGTAAAAGGACCCGGGAGCTGAAAATTTCAACGTCGGGAAACTTTTGCCAGAGCTCGTTTTCAAAACGGTGCCGAAGGAGCTGCGGAGATTTAGCTATTTGGGTTAATTGCCGCTATATTTGGAATTGTGAATTTTTAACATTGAAACATCGCATCTTCGGTTAACGGACGTTGTGCATTTTTTTCCCAGTTGCACTATCAATTAATTTTAGACGGGTATTCAAATTCAGTCTAAAAATAGTATGTAAACCGGGTCGTCAATAATAATAAAGCAGTTCATCGGAGCTAAAAAATTAAGAGTACTCGCTTTGAAAAAATATTGCTTTCCAATAAATCAACGTAAATCACGTTAATACTACACACGTCGCGTTCGCGTCAGTATTTTAATAAAGCATCTATTACGATACTTTTTCACGCTCGCGACGCAAATTTGGCTTTTACAGTAACAAAAAAACAAAACGACAGACCCCATAAATTAAGCATCGCCGTCGCGCGGAGCAAAACACTAAAATAACTCGGCGTAAAAAATCTCTCTTCGAAAAAAACTTTCCCCTCTCACCCCCGAATGTTCGTCAAAATTTACAAGGTCCGCGCCGTAACTATACGTTACGAGGTTCCTCGCGCATCAACGCGCTGTATTATCCCCCCTCGGCCGGGGCGATTCTTGCCGCGGCGACGAAAAAAAAAAAGAGGAAGGAGAGACGCAGGGGGAAAGGAGCGTCAACAACGCGGCTAAAATCAGCAGGTTTTTAGCGCCGGAGTTTTCACGCACCGCGGGACGTGGAAAAATCGCCGGGCGCTGCAATTTTTGCGGGAGAGGCAGAGAGAGTCCACGCTCCATCTAACCTTCCGGGCGATTATTTTTTTCCTCCCTCGCTTTTTTCAAAGGCCCCCGAGAATGATCTAGGAGCAACGAACCGCTGAAATTGCAAATTTTTAATATTCTACCGCTGGAAGGGCCGCCGGGGAATTTCGGCTTGGTTTTTTTTTTTTCTAGTTTGCGAGTTTGGAAGTATTGGAGGATTTCGTGTTATGGGAATCGAGGGGTTTGAGTGGCAGTTCGGCTCGGTTTAGTTGCATGCAGTTTTATTTTGAGGTACTTCGCTGTCACTTTGAGTAAATTTATAGATTTTTAAAGTAACTCCGGTAAGAAAAAATTTAAATTAGTTTTCTTAATTTCATCTTACTTTTGTGGATTGCAGATTTATAAACTATTTTAAAGTTATTATATTTTTACTAAACAGAGAGAAGAAAAATTAATTTTCGACATTTCCTTTCTCAAATCGTTCTGAAAAATAGCAAAGAAAACATTTAATTTTATTCATAAAATTTTATCTACGGGGACAATAAATCGCGGGGAAGCAAATGACAGTTATTCCAAAGAAATAAGCTGAACGCGTAGTTTAAATTTTGAAAAAAATAAAAATTTCCGAAAAATTCTGAACGGAATATTGAGCGCGCGAAGGAATGTGCTTAACGGACCGTACGGCGAAATTTATTCTCTTAGGCGGTTACTTCGTTGCGCCACGGCGGTGCCTTATATTGGCGAAAATCGATTTTAGATAATCAGTTTTCCGGGAAATCCCCGGCCTTTTCAACGTCTAACGCCATTAGCCAAAATATCGCACACCGCTGCTTTCGTTTCTATAATCATTTCTTAAAGCAGCTTATCCTTTGTATAGACTAAAACAATCGCGAAACGAAGAAAGTGGAATTCTTTTTAAAAAATGTTTAAGATCACGGCAAAACGATCTAAACGGTAAGTAATGATTATAATAACGGCGGAACAAAGGCGGAATAAAAAGCGAGTCTTTTAAAATCCGGGAAAGTAATCGCGAACTTTAGTTTCGGAAGTGAATGATGATTCGGCGGATCGAATTTCCGGAGGGCCAGAATGTCGGGGTGAGCTGCGATATGAAATAAGTTACTCAGTTTTCCACTTCTGAACTCGTGGATCGCCAAGTGTTACACGATCCCGGCCCCACTTTCGAACGTCGAAAAACGAAGCCCTAATATCGCAATATACCCTCGAGCTTCAGTCGTACCAGTAAGGAAGGCCGTTTATCAACGGCCGAATTCCTGTAGTCTCTCGACGAAAAAAAAAAAAAAAAACATGATTTACCGCGAGATTTTGTCCTTAAAATATCGCTTTGTTTGGCGATAAATCTGGGAAAAGAAGGTCGGGACGGCGAGGGAATTGATTTTCGATTGTCTGATAAAGCAATTAGCGGAAAAAGCTTTTCTTCAGAAATTAAGCGTCCATTGACTTTCCAGTGAAAAGGAAGCATATCGTTAAAGGTTACTTATGCCGCATAATTAGGAGCAAATGATAATCATTTTTCGCCTCCCTTTTGGTTATTGTTCTTCATCTCCCGCGAGTGTTCTTTCAAAATAGACGTTTCCGCATTTGAAATTCTGAATTTCAGTACTTACGCACGAAAAAAAAGGAGATTTACATCGCAGAGAAATATGAATTTCGCGTATTTTTCGAAAATAGAATAACAAACTGGCATATTTTTCCATCTGCTTTTCAAGCCTTTTGCAAAATCGTAATATTAAAAGATTAGAATGCTAGGGGATTTAATTTTAATAAAAAATAATTTTTCCATTTCACACCTTCTTGCGTACGCTTTTTTAACAATTTATTCATCATGCGATTACAGATAAAAGCTTCGCTTTTACATTTTTTATTCATAACCCCGAAAAATAGAGCAGCCCGAATTTCGTTTAAAAAAAGCTCTCCATTGTCAATGACAAATGTTTGCCGAGCCGTAAAAAAAATAACGACCGACCGTAAATTTGAAAAAAAGTATTTAGCAAAGAAACAAGAATCTCGAGCCTCACCTCCCTCAAAGACAGTATTTACGAGTAAACAGCTCACGAAGCGCGCCTTATTTACCCTCTCCCGGGGCGAAAAATCCGAATTCTCATTAGCACCCGCGCGTCTGGCGAAAAACCTGACAATCCTCCCTTGCCCTCTCCCGGCAAATTTCATTACCCCCGAGCAGCCGGCTCGAAAATTCTTTCCCTTGCTTACCCACCCCCCCCCCCCCCCCCCCCACGTCCCTCCTCGGCAAACAATCCGTCGCGGCCGGGAAAAAGGCTTTCCCTCCTCCGGCCGCCGTCGCGCGCGAGAATCTGCAAAACACGTATAGTCTCCCCGCCCTAAAAGTTGGCGCATTTGCAGACGTGCCTGCAGCTCTCGTCGCCTGAATTAATGAGGAAGCTGCCGAAGCCGAACTGCGCCGGAGGGCCGCTGGCCTCGGTGACGCCGCAGCAGCTGCTGCGCCGGCCGTCCGAGCCCCTGCAGACGATCGTCGCCGTCGGCGGCTCGAACCCAGGCGACGCGGATCCACTCAAGATCGAGCAGCAGTCGCCGAGTCCCGACGATACCGGTGAGTTTTTCAAACTTTCATTTCGGGGGTGGGGAGCTCTGGAAAAATATGCTGACCGCCGCTCTCGGCTGATGGTCGAGAGGGAGTTTTCCCCGGGAATTAGAGTGTTCGATTATCGATAAAGGCATTGAAATGAGGAAAGGGAGGGTCCTCGCGCCGGATAATGCCTCGAGAGCGGATAATGGGAAATTCGAGTGTCCGTTTGTCATTTGAATTTTATAACCGGGATCGCCTATGGTTTCTGGGGAAATTCGAACGGAGTCTGGAGGGTATTGCTTGCGATGGGATTTCGCGTACGGTGTGCTCGAGAACGCCTTAAATAAATTAAAACGGGAAGTGGATCGTTGAACTTGAAGTTGTATTACGGTGTGTTTATGGATTTTACTTGGTTCTGCGAAGAATTGAATATTTTTCGGATGGTTAAGGCGTCTTATAAATCTTTCATTTTCTTTTGAAGAATTTTAAATTTAATACCTTTCGAGAGGAGAGACTTGCGAATTTTGGAATTTATAATTTTATTTATTTATTCTAATGGAATCTGCGGTATCCGATGAAAGTCGGGTCTCCAGGATAATGAATTCAATCTTTTCAAGATCTTCGGGCTTGACCGTTCTCGGACATTTTGTGGAATATCCGATTGGGTCAATACCTTATATCAAAAGTGGAGCCCAAAGGCAAATCTAAAAAAGTTAAATTTAACATCCACAATTTTACGCATTTTTAACCTTCTGCCGTACAGATAAGACATTAAATTTCCTGCCATAAAGGAGTTGTTTCTGTTAAAAGAATATTCAAAGCGTATTTATACAATGCTTTTATAAGAGCTCTTTTTTCCGGTAAATAAATGAAACACACAACTTGCATTTAAAACTCGTGGCTTGATTAAAATAAAAGCTTCTAAAATCTACCTCTCCCAGAGTTTTTCGAACATTTGCATAGTCGAATAAATGCTAGCTTTCATTGTTATAATAAATAATAAAAATCGGTATATTCAACGTTTTTGCTAAAAGCGTAAAAAAGAAATTAATTCTTCTATTCAAATACTCGCGAGGTGGGGAAGGTTCAAAACGAGAATTTCGAAAGTTAGAAAGTGAAAACTCTGTTAGCTGGAATTTCGAAAACTTCGTTTTAGTAGAAAATTTCGTGAATTCGGACAAATTCTCACTTTCTAAGTTTTAACTTTGGAAATTAAAGTCCAACAATTTGCAGGCTTTCGGTCATTTTAAGCATTAAAATCAGTAAGAGAATTTTCATATTTTTAGAAAATTCTTTGGAGAATAGGGCCATTCGCATTCCTGCATTGTATTGTTGAAATAGAAAATTCGAGGAATTAAAATGAATTTTTGAATTTTTAAAATTTGAATATTATAAGAAAAAGCAATGAATTAAAGACATTTAAAATGGTGCGCGGCTAACAATTGCTTTTTAATTCTTGGCTAGTAAATATTAACAAATAAAATCGAGTGCTTTACTATCTGACAATCTAGAACAACTGAAAATTCGCAACTTGATGAAAACGCTAAAGAGTGTATTTACAATCCACTTTGTTCGAAACAAAAAAAAATCACAACGAAAAAGCATCCCCAATTATTTTTTCGACCCATTAGCCACTCCGAAAATCTAACCGCACCGCCGTGGAACTTTAGGAAAAACTCAGCAGAATCCAATCGCCTTCGAGAGTCGTCCTCGGGAATCAATAAAGTCGGTTCCTAAGCTCTCAGGAGCCTCGGTACGGCACGTACCGATGCAGCAACCAGCCATTCAAATGCGGCGGCGTCCGAAATTCCTGCCCGTAAAACAGTGGCGGCGTCTCTCGGCGGGGGGAGGGGAGGCGGGCTTTAATGGCCGCGAGTGTACTTCTTTCCGCTCGCGTGCACTTTGCGCCGCAGAGCTCCTTCGGCGGAAAGGCTCGCGCGCGCCCTGAAAAATAGCCCGGCTCTCCTTCGGGGTGGGATTTTCAAATTGCCCGAGATAAAGCTCGTGACGGGGGTTCGCCGATTCCTGCGCCGGGGATTAATTATGCGCCGATCGACGGGGTCCACCTGTCTTTTTGCCCGACCGCCTCTTCTTTCTTGGGAGCGGATATGGTCTGCTTAGCAGCTGGAAATGGCGTTTGACGAGGCGCCGCTGCTGGATCGATGCTTTGAATAATTGAGTTTTGAGATTGTTGAAGGGAGCTTCGGTGCGAGGTGGTGATTTGGGGGACTTGTCTAGTCTTGCGCTTGGCCTAAAAGCGGGGTTTGCTGAAATGAACGTTGAATCGATAGATTGATTTAAAATTTATGATTCGAGTCGAGGAAAAGTGTATTTTTATGAAGATTTACGGGTTTTAAAACTGGAAGCTGATTTTATAAACAGAACTTTTAAAATGATTAAAAATGCTTTCTTGTAAAATATATTACTTTATTCTAATGCAAATTATTCTAAAGAATAATAAGTTACGATTAATCGAACAAAACGTGGTTATTTTACATTTTTTATTAAACGTAAAAAAATAAATTTTAAATATTCTTTTTTTAATTTTTTTTAGATAAATTTAATTAAAGATTAGTAAAATAAATAAAAATCGAACAATTAGATTCTATTTAATTAAAAAGCTACTCTCAAAATTCCCTATTTTACATTCAAAGTAAAGCTACTTAAGCCTTTCGTGAATGTCTGACTAAATCGAGATATCTTCTACTTCGATTTACATAGACGTATCTACTATGCAAATTCGAAAATATGCATTTTTTTCTCCGCGAGCAAAAAGAAGTGAATTTAAATTGAATACTTGTATTTTCCGAATGGATTTTGAATTGAAAATAAGATAAAGTTCGATTAATTGAATAATTTTAAAGCTCTTCGACGAAACGAGTATTTTTCACTTTCCGATTATATTTGTTGACAGTATAAGTGCATTAAAAAGCCTTCTAAAATTAATAAGCACGCCATTGAGCGGAAGAAAAATTCCTGCCCGCACACAAAGAATCATTTTTTCGGTTTAAAATGCTTTTACTCGAAGGAGCTTTTTGCCGGGGAACGTTGCCCCTTATGAATTATAGATTCGATATTCCGCAGTTCTGAATGAGCCTTTAATGGTCACCCGATTTTAACGCTTTTAAATATTTTCCCATTATCTATTTATCAGGCGTTTTAAGCCGGAATTTCACGTTAATTAATGCGCGTCAGATTTGAATTCGACAAGAGACAAAAGCCGTAAAAGTAAAATGAATAGCGGAAGATTTTGCAAAATTTATAAAAAATAATTGAGCGAATCAACATTCGTGTCCGCGCATTAATATATAAAATTCCCATTAATAATAATGAAAGTAATTAGTGCTTAATTCTCCTTTTTTTCCAGAAATTTTCATATTTAAAGTACCCGCTATATTCAATTGCGTACATAAATGTATTACTTACCGCTCGCTAAATAAACCGAGCAACGCATATTTTATCATACACGCCCTCACCTTTCACCCACTTACGACTTTATCAAAATTTCGCCGTAACAACAATTCGTACCGTTGTTTGCACAAAAAGCCCCATTCCGTAAATAACTTTGCCTGCAAAATAATCGGCCGCGTTTAGAGTTTCCACCGCGGAGTCAAACGGACGATAAATCCAGATAACGCATCGCATCGGTATTAACAATTTTTTTTTCTTTTTTCCCCAGGACGAACCTTTAAAATGTGCGAAGAATTCGCTCTCTGTATCCCCTCGGTTCCTTTATGCCTGATACAATGGCCGAGTAATGTCCGGGTCGAAATGGCTTTGCCTTGAATTCTCCGCGTCCGCCCGGAATAACGGGGCGAAATGTTTTTGCGCGCCGCGCCGCGAATAAAAATAACCCGCGCGCCCCGTCGCCAAAAATTGAAGACAAATAAACGCAACTCGATTCAAAGTAAACAGGCGACTCTTTTTCCACTCTTTTTTCGGATGGGAAAATAGGGAAGGATTCCGTGCCGTTTGGCCGAGGAGATGGCTAGTTTAAATCATTGAAATCGGAGCTTATAAACCGCCTATCTGTTTAGATTAGCTTCGGAATTCGAATAGTTTAGGAGGAGTAATTACGATTAGCGAGGAACTTTGCGGAGCCGGCAACTTTCGGACGTTAATTATGACGAGTTTAATGCGACGCTTAATTTGTCTAACTGACGGGGTTCGTTCGCTTTGAAAGCTCAAACGATTGCAACGAAGGCGTGATAATAATCTAATTCGGTGAAGAATGGCTTTGTTTAATTGAAAAAGGGGGGAAAATTTTTGCGCGCGGAAAATCATTTTTTCGCCTTTTTTTTGATAAATTTACATTGCTATAAAATTGCGAGATCGAATAAAAAAGATAAAGGTCGTAAAAAATTTTTGGTACATGTTTTTCGGCCTTTTTTACGGTTACGCCAAAAAGTCGGAATAACATTTTTAAAATTTGCGCAAACAGGTTTACCCCTCGATAAACATTAAATAAATCAATTGCAATGCCCGATTTCGTTGAATTATTGTGAAACGGAGCCGCGCAAAGTAATTAAAATCAGAATTTTATATATTCAAGCGCACATTTTCAATGCTGAATTTTGAATACCATAAGTTAGAAATCCTCGCTTTAAAACTTTCTCGGCAAAATTAAACTAAACATAATTAGCAAGCCCCATGTTACCCTCTAACATAAAGAACTAAAAAGCATGCAGTCTTTTTTATACCCGCGATGTTATCCATTTCGAACCTGCGAGCTGTTCTTTTTTTAGAAAAGTTTTATTTTTGTATGAAAGTCTAGTCGGGTCGGGAGAAAAGACCACGAGGATCTTTTTACATGCGGCTTACTAAGCCATAAAATGATATCCGGCAAGCGTTAAATTGAAGTTACTATTTTCACGTACGCCGAAGCGTAAAAGGTTATCTTTTTTAATGGAGAAAATTCTTTAATTACCTTTGAAAATGTAAAATTCTTATATTAAAAATGTTACTTCACTGATATTCCTTAATGCAAAATAGCCGAGCAAAATGTTCTCGATGTTATTGCAGCGGTAACAAGCAAAATTTATGCTCCTTACTTCGTTAATTCCTTTTTTGTTCAACTTTCAATCCTCTACTCGGGGTTCATTTTACTGTTCATAAAGGCCAGCTCCTCTATTCCGCGTAAAAGTATCTCGCGAAACGCGCCTTGTCGCGATTATGGAATTTCTAATTTCCAGCTAGTGCTTTTCTTCGCGACAAAAAGTGGACGTTAAAAAAAATGAAATTTCTGGAGGAGCTTCCAGCCGGCGGCGAACACCCTTTAATTTTTAATTATTGCTAAAAACCTCCTCGCGGTTAGCCTCCCTTATCTCCGCCTCTTTCCGCGTTCTCTTCTCCCGTCCCGCCCTTCTCGCTCTCTGACTCTCTTGGCGCGGGAATTAAAATGATCGCCTGGAACATTTTAAAAGAGGATTTTCCGCGTAGAGCAACACGGCGCAAAGAGCTGTGCGCGCTTTTAAACAATTTCTCGGTAAAGTTTATGAATAAAGTCGATCGGTTGTTTGAAAAATCAATTTCCGGATGATTTCTGCCTTCGTATATACCTGGGAACTCAATTATCGGCAAAGTTAAAAAGACGTGCATTGCTTTCGCTTCAATTTCCACTGTCAGTTTCACTCGCGATCTTTTCCTCTCTCTCCTCTTCTTTTCCAACTTTTTTCCGTCCCCCTTCGAAGTGTACACTTTTATATTTTATTGTGTAAAAAAAAGGGCGAACATTCACTTTTGAGACGTAATTCGCTGAAAGTAAATGTAACTTTTCTCATTAACCGTATTTCTAAGGGATGTAAAAAAGTTCCCTTTCAAACGGCGGGATTGATAATAAAACTGTAGGTGCAGCTGAATTATATTTATAGGAAAGTGTATTCATCGAAGTGAAACGCAGCTGAACAAGAAGACGAGTTAATTTGACTTTTGTGCAGATTTTTTTTGATTAATTAGCAATCAGAAGAAATTGAAGATTATAAAGTCTTTTATACTCTTGGCTGTTACTTATACAAAGCAATAATTTCAATAATTACATCCATTTTAACTCGAGTTCAAAAACTGCAATCTTTCAATGCTCAATCAAAACTTTACTTCTCGCAATATTTTGCCAAGTAATTATTTATTTATATAAACCGAAGTTCTATTATCGGATCTTGTATTGTTTCATTCGCCCGAAATAATTTTCTTCGCATATCTCGCGCAAGAACAGCGACTAAAAACGTTCCGTCATCGCCGAGGAAAAACCGCCCCAAAACCTCTTCCGCCGGTCGAGAGCTCACCCCGAAAGAATATAACCATAACATCCATTCCCCCGTCGGGCCGCCCGTTAAAAAGCTAATCAAGCCCGTCCCCGCAGCCATAGAGTCGGCCGTTAAATTCGTCACGCGAGGCCGCGATAACCGTCGACCAAAAAAAAATTGACAAACAATATCGGCCCCTCCCTGTGAACATCTCATTTCTGGCGATTGCCCCTCTCCCCCGTCCGAGCTCGTTCTCTAATTTTCTCCCCCCTCCAGAAACTGGAGCACGAGATTTTCGATTCGGCGGTGTATCCGTGTAATTTTCCCGGTCGCTGTGTACTCTCGAATATATATACGTAGCGGCTTCCGCCCCGTAACGAGGAGCCGTTACTCTCCAGCGCTTTTTCCCCCCTCTCCCAGAGAGCGCTCGATTTTTACCGATCGGCGCCCCCCCCGGAACGGCCGAGATTTTTTATCCCGAGCCGCACGGCTGTGCGCGCACGAGTGCATGGGATCCGGATCCTTTCTCTCCGAGCTGCCGCCGCGGCTTTTTTCTCGTTTTTTTCTCCTTCGTCCGCGGAATATTCCGTCTTTGAGAGAGAGAGAATACCTGCACGGCTGTCTAGTCGATCGGGCAAAGTAGATGCTCGCGAGGGGAGGCTGTAGATTGAGGGTTAATCGGATGGAACGGTGAGGATGATTGCCGGGATGATTGTGGATCGACGTTAGGGTATGCGTTTGATTAACAATATATTGTACGTCGATGTACGAAGCTGGTAATTTGATATTTCGAGTAAAGTGTCGCGCCGTTTTGGGTGGTATATTTAAAGGAGAGGAAGTCATTTGTGTAATATGATAAAAAGAGAAATAAAATTATTGGTATTTCGAAAAGACCATAAATATGTTAATGTTTGTATAGACATTAATAATTCATGGCGAAGTCATTCAGAAGAATTTATAAATTATTTGTTCCCTTTTTCTGGCTATGAATGTTTAAAAGAAACTACTTTTTTAACCAGAAAGATGATTTAATTTTACTCGATCGAAATCTTCTGACATTTAACGCTAAATATTGTCAGTTAACGATCTCCATTATGGCATCTGTGCAAACAACAATAACCCCCAACGTTTAAACGACCCTAATTTAAATAATAAAGCAATATCCCAGTCGTAATTCGCAAACTCTTGTTGTTCTCGAAATGAGCAAAAAATGAAGAAATAAACATTACAAGAAGCACGAAGGCCAGAACTGCATAAGCAGGTCAACTCTCGCGGCATTAACCTCCCGGTGCGTCCTTTGAGGCGCAAAATGGATAATAAAAAACTATCCGCTCCGCGGCCGCGGAGATGCGATTTTGCTCTTTTACGATGTAAATGAAAATCTGAAGAAGTAATTTTTCTCTTTTCCTTAAAAGCCGAAGTGCGGCGGAGGAGGGGGGGAGCTCGCAAAACCCGTAAAAATGGCCTCGCGTATTTCATATTTTCTTGCTTTCCCTCTCTCTCTCACTGCGCGCGAGAAGCGCCGAGAGCGCCGAAAGTTTATAGTCCCGCGAAGGAGAGAAGGAAGGAAAAAAAAGAAGGGTCACGAACTTAATATAAACATTCTAAATCTTCCTCGAAGTGGTCTCGAGCTTCATCCGGCTCGTTTTTCACCCCGGCAAAGGAAAAGCCAAAATGCTACCGACCCTTACCGAAAGAATGGCCGTATTTCAGCCTTTATGGCCGGCAACAAATCACTTTTCGCACTTCAAAAATTTAAAGACTCGATTCTTAGCCCCGGCACTTTGGGAAAATTACTTTACATATGTGGAGGGATTACCGCGCCGCGTGTTATTGTGCGCTTCCGGAGAATGGCGTCGTCGGGATTTATATATGGGGTGCCGCTGCACCGAGGCACTTTTTCTTAATAGCTTTCGCAATTTATCGTCATTATGCGATTCGATTGCGAGAGTGCCGCGCTCGAATCGCCCGGATTTGAATATATATGCCGTGGAAATGAAAATTTGAAAAATATATTGCCGGGTCTCAATGCGATGAGTGCAAAGATTTGTCGCGATATCATGTGTTTCGTCATCCGTCCCGTGAAGAATGAAAATCTGTCAAACTTTTGGGTGTAAAAAAAATTATAAATCATTTCATTGGAAATGAAAAAAAAATTAAATAATAAATTAAAAAATAATAATTAATAATTAATTAAAAAATTACGCAGAAGTTCGGAAAAATAAAACTAAAATATTCATCGATTATCAAATTGCCGAAATAAAAAAAAAATCAATTCTTGATGTAAAGAAAGTTATATTCAATTTCGAATCTAATCCGAGGCTTTAAAGATTATTAAAATTTTTTGTAATTATCAGTCGAAACAGCTCTTGCGAAAGTTTTACAGGTTGTAAAAAGTTGTGCCTTATTAATAGATAAAGTTATACAAACGTAATTACATTAAGGAACTTTTTATTCCAGTTTTAATGATAAAAAGATCTGCTGTGACAAGCTTCTAAAATATTTCAACATCCGTTTCTATAAAACCTTTCTTGGTTTTAATTTATTCAGGAAGTTCGTTAATCTTAAGTGGCGTAAGTTAATTTTATAGTTTAACGGCTTAGCGTTTAAAAATAACAAAGGAAAGTTTGAGAAGAAGGATTTTATGCGAACGTATTTGTTATAAAAGTTTTTACACTCCCCTAAAAAAGAAGTATCAAAATCTTTTTATTCGCTCTATTCGCATTTAAAAATCAATAAACTGCTTCTTATTTATTTTATTCATTTTTAAGATCGATCCCTTTATATATTATCATCAATAGCAAATAGATTTTCCTTCCGTAAAAATTGAAATGTAAGTTATAAAAATACATTTTTTTCAAATAAGTATTTTTTGAATAAACTTTGATTAAAAAAAAAAAAACAGTAAACCAATACAATTTTAGATACATATTTCAAACGTACAAAATGAAACGTCAACATCGCCAGATCGAGAGAAAAATAAGGCTCGTAATTTTGCAGAACAAGCTCATCATCGTCCTAATTCCAAAATATCCCAGTGCCGAATCACCATCAACAATTTTTTTTTCCCCCCATCGGAAACAAGACCCCCCCGACAAAACTACCTCCTCGCGTGAGTATAAATGCCCGCCACTCCTCTCTCCCCGAGACGAACCGAGGAGCAAAAAAAAAAACGACAGAGAGCTCATTTTCGTAGCGGAGAAAAGATTTTTCCCGATGCCGGGCAAACGGACGGACGGACGAGGCGAAACCGGGCGCTTAATTTTATTGCTCGGAAAACTGATGTCGTCGCCGGACCGAGCAACCGCCCACGCCAAGATTATCGCCGCCGAGGCGAAAATCCCTCCTTTTTCTTCCCGCCTCTCTCCTCCGGAGCTCTCCGATCGGCGCACTTTCCCCCCTCCCCCGGCTCATCGTTATAAGGGAAAATAATTACGTCGTTTCGGGCGAGAGCGATTTTTGGTTTTAGAGCTCGACGGACGCCTCCTCGGTCTTTTTGCCTTTATTTTTCCGAGTTACTCTCCTCTCGGCGCGCTCCGTTCTGCGCGAGTGTGTGTGTGTACGTTTGCGCGAAATAAAGTTCGCCCGGCGAGCGATTTAAGTGGGTCAAAGTAGGAAAGTTTGCGCGATCTTCGCTCTTCTTTTTTGAAGGGGAATACTCGCTCTCTCTGGCGATGCTTAACCGTTCGGCGCGCGTTGCCGCCGCCGCTGTTTTTAAAGCGGATCAACTTTGAGAATTGGTATTGTTTTGTACGGAGCGTATTGTTGCGAGAGAATGGGAATCGATAGCAGCTTTCTCGACGGACAATAAGAGTTCAATGTGCCATTTGTAATTCTTAGAAACTCTTGAGGCTTCGGTAAGTGGCGAGACGCGTTTTACTCATTTTCTCACGAAGATTACAGAATTTTTTATTTCACATTTTTTATCATAATTTATTCAACAGATATTATACATAAACAATGGCATTTTTGAATTTTTGCCCGAATAATGTTATATAAAGTATTATTCTAATATTTCGATTTAAAGCAGTAGGAAAATATAGCTTGGGGCGGATGCGAGCTGCAATAAATAGGCTATACCCATTTGTACACATCATCATAGTACAAGGATCAAGTTTCCCTCCGCTCAATATTGCAACAAATGCCGCTTCATAAATTAGGGATTACATTCGTTATCGCTATAATCGCAGCGATCATAACCATACCAATTCTATAATCGGCCAAAACATGTGAATTCACGACTGCATTATTCGAGCTTTGTGAATGCCGCGATAACATCTTATGCACAAAACACGTATTCAAGACATTAAGAGGCTTAAATGACACTTTATCACTACGATGCCTAAATAATTAAGCTTCCATTTTAGCGAATTTATCTTCGTTTCAGGCTTTACAGATTATAAATAAATATTTCAATTCACTGTCGCACAAGGTTCGAAAACCCATTAAAAATTACGATCGATTAATTACTTTCTTCGAACATCAAGCGCTTTGAAAATTCGAGCGAAACGAAATATCGATCAGCGAGTCGGGGCAACACCCGCTGCTCGCGCACTCGCCGAAAATACAAATACCGCCGACAAGTTCCCATAACTGTCAATTCGCGCAGAACGCCGGGAATTTACAAAGTTAATTGCACTGCTTCATACCCGTAATTTTGCGAATCGACTCCGCTCCAAAAAGCGAAACGTGCTCGACTCCTCGCCGGGATATCGTGACTTCGTTTTTTTCCGCCGGCGTAATCCTTCTCCGGCATTGTTGATTGCGGGTGTCTGTCCGGCGGAAAAAAAAGGGGGCGAGGCGCTCTCCGAAGCGCTTCGCTGAATTAGCCGGCGCGGGCGGTATTGACACTCGGAGGAGCGTAATCTATTTTTGGGAGAGCGAAGCTACTGCTGATCAATCCGTTTTTTCCCCTCAGTTTTTTTCGGCAGACGCGCGGCGGGGGCGGCTAATAAAATTCCGTGAAATAATGCTTTTTGCGATATTCCCGGCCCGGGAAATTAAAAGGAAAGCCGCCGCGCCCGGGGATGGTTGATAAAACACGTGTAAGCATATTCATTACGGCACATTTTTGCCGCGCGGCTCGCCGAGGGCAACGGACATAATTCAGCGACGCTTAACTGATGCCTGGGGAAAAAAATGGCCTCCCGAAATCTGCATGTTTGCGGACGCGGCGGCGCCGCGATGCGCGTCTGACCAAATCCGGGTGTGCTCTACTTTTTCACCCTCCCCCGCGAGTATAAGTACCGGTCTCGTATGCGTTCTCGCGCGTCGCGAATTTTTCTGGTTTATAACGGGACTTTGAGAGCTTGTTTTCCGCGATTTCTTCGAGGGCGGGCAAAAAATTTAATGAAACTTTTTCGTCGGCCCGACTCGTCGATGTTGATTAAAAAGCTCGAGGAAGCGAAAATTATTTAACGCCAGACGGGCGGGGAGGAAGGGGTTAAAAAGACGTTGCTATTGATCGAAATTCTGTGCGAGTCAAAATATTAAAAGCTCGTAAAAAAGCTGAGCTTTCGGCCGGAAACTAATTAGTTTGTCGAAATATAACAACGAGAACGCAGGAATACTCGGACTCGGGGAAAAAAATGTAATTGCTTTGCCGATGAAAACTCGCGAGAGAGAGAGAGAGAGAGAGAGAGAGAGAGAGAGAGTATGTTCCGATATTCCGCGTAAATAGGTTCCGACGAAATCGCTAACGTCGTGTGCTTGCGCTAAATGAGTTTCGCCGAAAAAAGCTCGAGGGGGGGAGGCGGGCAACGTCGTGCTTCGGGAGATTAGAAAATGGAAGTTTATTAATGTAATACACGCGTCGGGCGGATACTGTTTGCTTTTATTACTAAGATATTTTTCGGCGAGGTTTGCGCTTTAGTTTTAAAAAATATTATTAATCCTCGGAGCTGATTTAAAGCTTTTTGAATTCAGTGGAGAAACAGTCTTTCTTTTGAAATTTATTTGAAGAAGCATAAAAAACATTGAGATCTGACAATATTAAGTATTGTGCAATTAGGCAAATCTATATTATAGAATTAGTGTCTGAATTCGACTTGAATAAAAATAAAACTCTATTTAATAAATATAGTTGTGTTAAAATTAAATTTATTATAACGTCGTTAATACACTTTCACGTCCAGAAATGAACGTCATTTAATTAATGCTCATTCTAAATGAAGCCACAAATTTAACGAGCAGCGAAGTGACGAAATTTTAGCGCGCACAATCGCGCCAGTTTTACATCATAATTACAACGGGGAACTAAAGCAGCCCCGCGGATCGATGTAAATTTCAAGTAAGCCCGGCGTGCCAGTCGCGGCGAAATTTTCGGCGAGAGCTTTTCCGCGCGCGCTCAAAAGCTCAGAGGGAAAAAGCTGATAATGCCCGGGGAAATTGGCAAGACAACAAATATTTCAGAGTCCCGCTTTAATCCCGCGGCCCTCGCGGCGCCTTCCGCCGACGGACTTCTCGTCGCTAACGGAATTAAAAATCGCGCCTCCGGTATTTTAGGAAAATTAGGTTGGAAAGTTTCGCGGATCCCGACTATTTCCGCGGCCTTTTTTTTCTCTCTTCTTTTTCTTTTTTTAGTTCCGCCCGTTCTAACGACGTTAACCCACATTTTCCCGTCGTCTGATTTTATTTAAAGTTCGAGGTCTCTTTTTTATCTTTGAAGAGTCTCGTCTGGGTCTCGCGAGCGGCTTCTGGGGTTTCGGAGCGAATTCTCGCTTTGATACGGTTTTACGGTTTTGGGGGACTAAGTAAAATTTTTATTACGCTGATTTTGCAAGATAATCTCTTTAGCCTTTTGCGCTGAGGAATTCCGATTGAGATTTAAAGTTGAGTAAACCCTCGTGTGTGTTAGCCGCGTACCTTTTCGGGCTTGCTTAATTGCAGTACGAGTGTCACACTCTTTTCGAAATACAAATTTTACTTATTTTGAAGCCGATTTTGAAAGTTTTACGTTTGTTTTACTATTTTTTCAAGTTTACCGTCAAGGTACTAACTAATCAGTTATAGACGTAAAATATAGACTAGTTTAAGTAATGGACATTAAAAAAATTTTAAATAAATTACAATTCGATGATCTTTAAATGGATAAAAGGTAAAAACTCATTTCTAATTAATAAAAATTATCGTAACGTTGTGCGGCACTAGACAAAGGCTCTCGGGTGCCTAATTTTCAGCCCTGAACGGCTCACCCCCGTCCCTTAAACAATTTAAAAGCAAATCGAGAGCCCGTCGCAGTCGGGCGTGTACATCCCGACTAATCTCGATAAGGGTGCCAATCCCGTAACAACGTCGATCTGCAGCTCACATGCACGCACGCTGATTAAATTATTCGATAAGGCCGCGCGGCACGGAATTAACTGTGTGCGTCCGGCGATAAAGCCAATGACTGCCCGCTCGGGAGAGAGAGAGCAGCTTTTATTCCGGGAGCCGCGGTAAGTCGGCCAAGCATTCGCTCGTTTGAATCGCAAATCCGCCACCGGCCGTCGCTGCACTTCCCTCTTACACCCCCCGAGACGTCTGCCTCCCTCGAATCGAAACGTGTCCTTGTCGCTTCGCGTTCGACGGCTGATCGATGGACGTATATGCATGGATCGCGCGTCGTTTAACGTCGGGCGCCGATAAAGGTTGGCGCAGTTTGATGAAATCACGTCGACGTGCAGTCGCGAGCCTGACGGCTGCCAGGTTGGCGGAAGCGCTGCATTGTTGCGGGGGATTAACGTAGCGAACGACGGTGTAAGTTTATTAGTGGATTATAATTATCGCGGGAGAGTAGCGCGCAATCGTTTATTTATGAATGTGGCCGTTTGAATACCTTGCGGATAATCTACTTCTGATTAGGAATTTTAATCGTTTTGATATATCGATCGCTTCGATATCCGGGCAGATTGCCGAGGCCGCTGATTATATATGCGGGCATTACGCGAAATTGATCTAAATTACGTTCCGCGGCGCTAATACGTCGTTAAAACGGGAATAGAGGAGGTGCATCAACGTTTTGGTACTCCAAAAAAGAAAAAAGGGCGGTAAAACAGATTTGGGAGTAATAATAATTTGAATTTTTCGCGACCGTACCGTCCTGGCAGCTCTGACAAATTCATAACCGCTCCGGTCCTGACGGTATAGTTGCATTCCGACGTCATGAATTTATGATTTCAAATGAAACTCCCCAACTTTCGGTCTTAACGAGCAAAATAATTTATTGCTTCTCGCAAAGCCCGACGTTACGGGCCACCGTTGTATTACTTATGCTTCTTTTGAAGCCTAGTAATGCTTGTCGTAAAAAGCGAATAAAAATCTATTTTAATTTACGTACTTTTTGCTCTCCCATCAATGTCGCGACCGAAGCAATTTAAATCATCAGATTTTATTCGGGTCTGAACGTCTATCTCATTGTTCTAAAAAAATGTATTGTTCCAACTTTGACGCTTTCAACATTTTTAAACAGCCTATCGACTTATAAAATAAAACCGTCTTGTTAAAAGTGCCGTCGGTAGCAAAGAATTAAAGGTACAAAATTACCCAACAATTACTCTGCAAAAAAAAAAGTTAATTTATCATCCAAAAGCCTTAAATAAACGGCAGGAATAATTACACTAACATTAAAGCGATTAATTGTCAGAAGTTAAGTCGAAATTCGAAGGGGGTAAATTATAAGGTGTCAAAGCGTTAACGATATGGAAGGCGCGCGCTTGCCGCTCAAAAGAGGGAAGTATGGAAACATCAAAGGTTACATCACACGAGCCCGGCGGAAAGTGGTGTTAATTGACTCTCGCAGAAATTAAAAGGCAGAGCCAGAAGCGCCGCTCACCGCCGGAGCTTCCCCCGGCGCCGCTGAGCCGTCAATTATCGAGCGCGGAATAATAAATTTCGAACCCTGCCTGTATATATATGCCTGCAGCTGCTTTGAAACTATTTTCCAAAACCGTTTTGCCGCGAAGTTTTTTTTTTCGATGCACAAGTAAAGTCGGTTAATGGAGTTGGGTCGAATGTCTTTGCAGCGTTGACTTGACGTAAAAGGAAGAAAGGAGTCGCGTAAGAAATGCCTGCTGGGACACAGCGGCTTTTACGACTGTTGGAGTTCAACAACAGAGACATTTCGTAGACGGTTTCCGAGTTTCTTTGAATCTTTATTGCCTTATCGACTGAGAATAAGAAATTCTAATTCGCCGAGGCCCCTTTTTTTTACGCAAAATATAAATAGATGCTTAATGCATGTTTTTGAAGAATATAGTAAATTTAACATTTTGAAATATTTCTTTTGAAAAGATACATTATCAAAGCGTATAAAAACTAAAAAAAAAATATACAGAAGAAGAAAACCAGAGTGGTAATAGGAATTTTATAAAATATTATACATTTTACAAAAAAAAAATGTGCGATGCACTCTTACATTTTAAATCAAAAATTCAAGGGATTCGCGTAATAAAACGCGCAGCGAGATAAAACCCTCCCCAATTATTAAACACCGCTTCGCCGTCGAATAAAATCCTCCATTTCACGACTTCGCATCAAATAAGCATCAGCCTTCCGCTCTTCCTCAAAATTCCCGCTCACCTCGAATCTCCCTAAGTGTAGACCCTTGTCTCCCTAAACAGGATATACGAATAGGCAAAAAGCCGGGCTACTTCTTACGATCGATAAAGTCACTCTTCTTTACCCAACCGGCTTGTGTGTCCACTCTTTTTCCCCGGGCACATCACGTCTCGGTGCCAGGGGCCGTTAAAGGGTATACGATTTTCGCGATGAAATTTCAGCGGCAACGGCCGCTGAAAAATTAATGTCGCATTAAACAAACGCCGAGAGCGGGGCAAGAGCGTAATCTATTTTAAATGGGTCTTGAATGGCGGACGGGGGGGCCACACACCGCAGCCCGGGAATTTCCCGGGCAAACTTGTAACGTGTTTATATTCGGCCCGATGAATCTTCGGGGGAAGTTTGTTAATAAATGGGCCGGCGAGTTATTGAATAAAAAGTGGGGGGCGAAAGGTTGCTTAAAGCGCCGGCTGATTTATAAGCGCGAGTTTTAAAAGGGACTGGGTCTCGATTTTATTTTTTTTTTTTTGTTCTGCCGGGGAGAATATTAAAGGACGGGAATTAATATCCTTTCCGGGACGGCCGTATTCTTCTTCGTTTGCGAGGTGGGTGAGGGGAAGGTGTGCGTGATGGATTCGCGAAAAGCGGGAGATTTAATTTAAAAGTTAAATTTCGAGGAGAGGCGGCTTCGAGATTCCGACGAGGGGAGAGTTGGATCATTCTTTTGGTTTTGGATTTTTGCGTGGTAAATTAGGATTTTTTTTTTTTTTTTACGAGTGGAGCGATTTAATGAACCGCTCGGAGGAAGAAATTGCTCGCGGCCACTTTTCTGAGTAATTAATTTTTTGCGGTTCGCTAATCTGTAGGGCGTTTTTTGCGTGTTTTTCATTATATCATTAATTTTTAATAATATTCGTTTTGTTTAAGAAAAAAAGAATAATAATAAGCTACTTGGACTATATTTCTTGAATCTAGTTCTATAACATAATTTATGCATAATCTTTCCATTAAAGAAAATATAAAGATAAAAGTTTCAATTAAATATTAGTAATTAGTACAAAAAATGTACTTGCAATATTGAATTAAGTTTTCTTTCTAAACGTAAATTGTTCACATAAAAAGCCCTACGACAATAAATTTTGTTTCCATTTTGCCCAAAATAACTTTCCGCACTTATTAAAACCTACAAAGAACGACTACTAGTTTTTAAAAAAAAAGCTCATCTCTTTTTTAAATCTAACTATTATTTGGTCATAAACCTTAGGCGACATCAGAGCTTTTACGACTCGGGCGAACAAATGGAATAAAAGCAAGGGGGGAGGGGGTATATCAGCTCGGTAGGAAAGTTACGCCGGACAACCCCCCCCCCCCCCCCCAAAAAAA
>UCOL01002156.1:0-28143 GCA_900474335.1 Ormyrus nitidulus
GGAGGGCTACGTGTCAGAAGAATGTTTTACTAGCCTTAATTTCGGGTGCTTTCGCAGCCAATATGTCGGGCAGTAAATTCCAAAGTTTCGCTCGGTTCGGTTTTCAGAGGCGAGGCGGGCCGGGCCGCGTTTTTGCGCTCCGCGCGCGACGTTACGTGGAAAGGCGCGCCGCGCGGCCGAGGGCCAAGTACGAGAAATCCCCCGGATATTAATTTCCCTCGTACAAGCAACGAGCTGCGCCCTGCTTCGCCCGCCTTCACCCTCTCTCTCCTTCGCCTTCGCGAACGGCCAACTTTTTCCCCGGCGCCCTCTCTCCTCTATTTTTCTTTCTTCTTAACTTTTTATATTTTCCCACCCTCCTCCCAGCAGCAGCGGCAGCAGCTCTCCCGCTTTTGTATTTTTACGACGCGAGCGAGCTTGTTTCGCGGGCTAATCCAGTTAGACTGCTGCTTTTAAGTTTTCCTGCACATCCCAATCTAATACATGCCCGAAATCATATACGCCTCCGCTTGTATATATATCGCGGCTCTGTATTTACGTGCCTCGGAGTTCCTTGCCGTCGCGCCCTCGAGTTATTTTCTGTTGCTTTGCGGCAAAGGTTATTTGTTTAGGTTAGTCCCGAGGTAAACGTACCGTTGATAAGGGAAAATTATATTTATGGTCCAGACGAATAGTCGAGCCGAGGCCGGTAGATAGTGCGCTTGTTTAATCTTCGTCTGCAAGATAAATAATTTAGCCTTTTCTTCAGCCGGCAGGTGCAAGCTCCTTCCGACCGATCGGACTGCTCTCGAGCCGAGGCAGGAAAAATTCCATCCGCCGCCTGTACATGTTGGCTCAAGTGTTGTTGCGCGAAGCAGTGCGTCGGTGCAACGTTCCGTCGCGCTCTCCTCCCAAAGATCGCGACGGACCGGGATTTTCTTTTTTCTTTCTTGTTTTTTTTTTTAGAAAACTCGCTAATTTGCCCGACTGCTCGTCTATTATTCAAGAATAAGGCATAGTATATTACGGCGCAGGCCGACGTTACGTATATGCCGCGAGTTATTATGCCCTCTAAATGTTTAATGTGTTTGCCTTCCTTCGCTAGCCGCCCCGTGGCTTTATGTTTTACTAAGTAAATTACTGTTTTTTTTTGTTCCTCCGCGTTGATGTTGGTTCAATCGATTCGCGCTTCCGTGCTTTTCCCCTTCTTTCTCACGAAGACTCCCCGCCATCTCTCTCTCTCTCTCTCGCTCGCTTTCTTCGAATTTTTCTACGTCGCTCATCAAATATTTAACTGCCGCCCTCGCCTCCTCCTACACCCCTGGCCGAACCGACTCCGCTTTCCCCTCTTCTTTTTAGCTTTTTATATATACTACGACATATATAAATAAGCACAATCGAGCAGAATGGAACTTTCTTCGTTCTGTTTAGTGTAGCGTCATTTCGTTGACCCCCAAGCGGGGTTCACTGACCCTATTAAAATACGCGCCTAGTTTCGTTTCATTTCACTAATATACAGCGGTCTATTTAAAAAAAAAAAAAAGCTCTGCGCGGCAAGTTTTCGATTCGTAGGCAGATTTAACTATTTTTTTCAACAAATGACGTAAGAGATGAATTATTAAATAATAATATAAACTAACGACGTCAATTTGTCAAAGAGTAATGAAGAATATGCTTGCATAATTTATATCGTAACTATACAATAAGTTAATGACTTGT
The DNA here is from genome assembly GCA_900474335.1 of Ormyrus nitidulus. Taxonomy (NCBI): domain Eukaryota; kingdom Metazoa; phylum Arthropoda; class Insecta; order Hymenoptera; family Ormyridae; genus Ormyrus; species Ormyrus nitidulus. The sequence continues at coordinate 1,699 of UCOL01002156.1, forward strand.
TGGAACAAGCAATGCTTTTTCCGCTCATATTTTTTGCAGAGACGCGTCACCGCCGAATTAGTTTAATTAACTTTTTAAATATTTGATGTATGAAAATGGTTTTTTTTTTTTTTTTTTTTACGTAACAACAATTACTCCCGCTAATCTTACCTGCTGATGAAATAATCGATATTATTTGGATTGCTGATCGTAACCGATATTTCTAATGAGCACGAAAATAAATACAGGAGAATGCGGTAGGCGGAAATTTTTCAGAATATATATTTTTTCACGTCTTGCCAACTCTGCCCGCGTTTTACACGTAGTTCAATAACCCTTTGTAAGTAATGATGTTCCTGGCTTCGGTTCGATTGTTACATAAATATTCTTTTCAATCTGGAAAAAGTTGCTTTGTTCTCAAAAGCGTTCGATTTTCACGTCTCTTTATTTACGTATACAATTGACGCACGAAGCACCTTATAAATTCATTTAATTGCCGTTAATTTAATAATTCGATTTCGCCGCGGACGGGTTATATTCCACATTCGCGAAAGTTTTTTTTTTACGTCGACACTTGTCTAAACAAGAATTACATTTTTATCGAGCGGCAGTGTCAAATTGCTTAAATAACACTTATTTCTGTACAATTATATTTTTCTGAATAATAAATGAAGCAGAAATGCTCGCGAAATATTGTGCAAGCACTTGGCGTAAATCACCTACTTATTCATTGCTCGCAGTACTTAGTGTTAATACACTCACACGCGCAAACGCAACTAAATAAGAGCATTAAAAAGTTTAAATCGCTTTGGTAAATTTATATAAGAAAAGTGAAGACTCATTGTACGCACATTAGCTATTGCACTACAGCTCGCATGTAAATGGAAGAGGAGCACAAAGCCAGCTTATCACTAAACTAATACGAGGGTAAACAAGCGGCATCTCGACATTGGAATTTGATTTCTTATATTTTTAATGTCGAAAATATTCCACACTAGGAAATTCGGGATTCGCAACAAGCTCCGCTGCCGAAGCGCAGCTCGAAATCGTACATCTAATTACTACCGACGCGGCGCCAAAGTCAACAAGCTCCCGGAAAGTTTGGGCCGGTTCAATTTATGCTTAAAACTAAATAGCTTCGTATCCGCGATAAAGCGGGGAGTGCGGTTGGCTCATTATTTTTTTTGTGTTTTATTTCGTTCGAGGACTCATCGGTTCCCGTTACGCCTACAATATTCTCCTCCTGTATACGAGCTGGCATTTTACTAAAGACAAGAGAGCGTTCCGGCATTGTTTGCCCGGCAACGACAATGAGCGGAATTCTTGAGCGTTTAAACAAATCTATAGGAGCGCGTTTATTGTTAAAAAGAGGAGAATGAAAAAAGAAAAAAAAAAAGAAGAAGCGAGGCTCGCGGCTCGTTGTTGACAAAATACTAAGGAGAAATCCAGCCTCGAACGATAACATTGACAGAGCGCCTTGCAACCGGAGATAAAAGCAAAAATAATCGCGATAGCGCTAATTACGTATATCTTAAAACGCGCATTTTTTTCTTCGCCGTGTCCCGTCAAAGCGCACACGGGCTCCGCGCGCGCTCGTTATCGTAATTCGGTGTCCGCGAATCGCGGCTCCGAGCTCCCGCCGAGGAACAGAGAGTGAGAGAGAGAAAGAGAGTCGGAAAAAGTTTCCGTATTTACATGAGTCGCGTAACGATTCCGCGGGATGAGCTAATTTACGAGGGGCTCGTAATTCTCCTTTTCTGACTGCTTTTCTCGGCAAGTACGATCCCGGGGAACGGCGTACAGAGGGAGGCACAATGCGCGCTCGCGCGAACCCGCGGCGCATATATATCGGCGGGTGGCCTGCTGGCTCTTGGGCGCCTTTGAAAAATTTCGTAATTGCAGTGCATAATTCAGAGGGGCCGGCGATTACTGCGCGGCTAGGGGGAGGCCCTGGATAATGCAGGCCGCCGGTGATATACGTTTTGGCGAGGAGCGCGACGGCAAGCGGCGGCGACGGCCGGTATACAAGCAGGATCGGCTCTTATACCGTCTATAGCTCGTACAAACTCGATGACACGGCTCGGGTAGAGAGCGGAGGAAACGGCCATTAAATATGGACGCTGATTCGGCCGCCGCGGATTGTCACCTGCCCGCCGATACGGCTTTCGTTCCCGCGCTCCTCGCCAATCGGACACCCGGCGTTTTTCGTGCGCGCTCGTTTTCCAGGGATTAACGACAAGGTCGCGAAAGCTCGTCGGCGCGTGAAACCGAGAAACCAGTGTCAAACGTCGATAGATTTAATTTATCGGCGCCGGCGGCTCAATTTAGAGGAGACTCTCGTACTCGACGGGGAGGCGGGAAAATGGAGATTCGCTAAAACCTCGACAGATGCAGATGGATCGAGAGAGAGAGAGAGAGAGCCCTCGAACGAATCCTATTTTCGAGCGGTTATTAGATTCGGGATGGATATTGTAATCACGTGCATAAGCGGCCTTGTTTCCATACCCCCCGCCTGCCTTCTGTATTGTCGAAGCTGCGTGACGACACGCTGAGTTTTTGTCGCCGGCCGAGAATCCCGAGCTGCAAAATTAGCAAACGGCACTTGTCCATATCTCCGGATAATTTTTGTCGCCCCGCGCCGTCGGGACGAGGTCCTCGAGTTTTTTTTTTGCGAGTCGCAGCTGTTGTCGGGCAGAAGCGCGGCTCTCCTCGTCGCGACGACCTTTGGGCTCGACGGGAAATTGATTTAAAATTTGCTTTTCTGGGCCGAGGCGCGCTGGGAAAACGCGCATCGTCTGCGGGACAGTCATGGTGACTGCGAAACTTTCGGGCATTGTCGTCGACTGGTGAATCGCAGGGTAGCTTTCCTCGGGGCGTGACGAGGCCCTCTTGTCAATCAAAATTTCATTTCCGATCTGGTGAATTGCTCGGGCGAACGACGGCCTCCCCCCCGTTGCGCCGCTCGTACCAATTACTCTCGTCGGCGCCCGGCCCTCGATAATCTCTCGAGTCTAAGGTTGCCCGCCGGACCTTTGGCTAAAAAGATTAGTGCTTGGATTTCATTTTTTGTCCACCGGATTATAGTATTGCTTTTCATTTCGAAGCAGAGAAGCAGTTTCGCAAAGCAGACCGCGGGAGCCGGAGCGGACGATAAATAAGGCCGCGGGTATATTTTCAAGTAATTCACTGTGGCGAGCATAATGGAGCGCATCTTGGGCTCTTATGACGGAATATCTGCAAAGTCTCTTGCGCGACTTGCCGGCAGTCACGAGGAGGCTCTCTCCGCGCGTCGTGAGAGAGGAGCCGCGGAGGAGGGCTGTATATGTGTATTCGGGATATCTGGCTGCTGGAATTATGCATGATGCGGCCTCGCTAAGCAGTATGATCTTCGGGAGCGGCGGGAATATCGGCGGAGGGGGAGTAGGAACGATTTCACGATCCGCGTGATCGGCCTAAGCCGGTAACAAGCCGATCGTGACCGGCGCGCTCCTGGTAGCGCTGCCTGGAACAGGCTGAGAACAGGCTGAGAAAGGCAGCGCGCGGCTAGACGGGACTCCCTTCCCAGGTGCATATCCGCCAGAAGCTGCCACTTACGCACAAGATGCTCGCACGCAATCGCTGGATTTTAGAAGAAAACGGGAGAGAGAGAGAGAGAGCGCCGAGCCGTCTGTTGTAAATCTAGATTGCGAATTTTCAAAGCGAGAGTTTCGGTGAGCGAGGCGGCCCGGAGAGAGAGAGAGAGAGAGGTGGGAGATCGCGCAGGAGGCAGGATACGTTTGTCGGAAACGCTTTTCTACCCGTTAATTATATCTCGGCCGGCTATAGGTTGCGTCCCGAGACGTGGGACGGCGCGAGAGCCGAGAGCCGCGCATAGAGGAGAGAGGAGAAATCGGGATCGCATGTCGGTCTCGAATTCTTCCGCCATCTTGGCCGATTTTTTCCTCCGCCGAACGGCGAACGGCGATCGAGCGGCGAAAAAGCACCGACTCTGCGATTACATTCCCTTATAAATATGCAAATACGGCCGAGGCTCGGGGGAGGCAGCAACGGCGAATAGAGAAGGAGAGAAGGAGAGAGGGAGAGAGAATCCGACGAAAAAACCGGCGAATAAAGAGACGAGCAGTCGAGTACGGCGGGCAGCTAAGAATTGCGCTCGAAAAAATTATTCTACAGAGTTACGTATAGTTTTACTTTGCTGCACGTTTTTCGTACGGGAATTTATCATTTTCAGCCCCTGTCAAAAGCACGATGCTGCCTCTGCCGCTACTCCGAGCTCGTTAATTATTCATTTTCTCGAATGTCACCGCTTTCGTCTAATAGATAAAAATAGCCGACCGATAATCGCGATTCCGATTACAAATTTACATATTTTAACGGGAGAAGCTATTCGCGAATCATTTCAACTGTAATTAGATAATTATTTCTTTAGACAATTAATAGGATCGAGCGTTTCCAATTACATCCCGTTCAAGCTTTAACAACAATGTACAACACTCCACCGTCTCGTTTCTAATTGTATCGGTCGAGAATGCAACGTTTCTCTGGGCGCATTCCGCGTTCTGCTAACTTTTAATTAGTCAATCAAATTCTAACGAATTTTTCGGAAAAGTTCTATTTTTGCAATCAACCAAACAATTTTTTTATTTTGCAGGAACTTTTGATTGTCCGGGTTTTTCGAAATCTACAGCGCAGAGAAAGAATTCAGCTTAAATAGTTGCAATTATTGACTGCACATCGCAATGGAGAGGCTATAAAGATCGGGGAACAGAATGCTGCAGTTACAATTGTATTTCGCTGCCCGAAAAATTTCTCGACGGTGGCTCGCGCGCTCGCGACGCGAAAATAAAGGGCTCGGTGCGTTGTTTCACGACGACACGCGTAAAAACGCATATCGGACACAAAAACTTAAGCAATATTTCTGTTTCGGCGAATTGCGCGCTATTCCGCCCAAAAAAAAAAGAAAAAAAAATAGATTTTCGATCAGGAAAGGTTCAATGTTTAAATAAATCTATGATTTATCGGGCGCTTAATTTTAATAGTTACTTTCATCGACTAACAAAGGATGCGTGATAAAAATCTCTCGTAAAAATCTACCTCGATAACTACACTATTAACCCCCTCGGGGAACCGCGCGGAAATTTTCCTTCGAAGCCTGAAAAGGCGCACGGAAATAATTTTGTCATTTATGCGCTTGTATACCAGTTGGTCATTAAAACGCATTGCAGTCCTACTTTTAAATCTTGTGGGAATTGACTGTTTTCGCACATACCGAAGCCGCGGCCCCTCGAGACCACACACGCAGGCTCGCGGAGATTCGCTCGGCGTAAAAAATAATTACACCTGCTCTCGCGACTTTATCCGCAGTTTTCCGGCCCTTTAAACTCTCTGGAGGAACTCGCCGAGAGAGCTGCCGCGCGTCCGAACGAAATCACACTCGCCAAAGGACGAATGGGCGGGCGCGCGAAAAGCGTCGGCAGCGGGGCAGCGCGGCCTCGCATCGATTCATCAATAATCGACGGCCCGAGCTGGAGGCTCATTGTCCTTCGTATGGCGTTTCGCGGGCTGAAAAAAAAGAGCGCGCGAGCCACCGTCCGACGAGAAGTCGTCGCGGATCCTTTGTTCGGGGAGAAAAATAAAGCCGTGCCATAGAGCTCTCGGCGAGTATCTCACGGGGGACGCGTGCGGGGGGAGGAAGAATATATTTTTCGTTCGTCGGCGCCTCGGCGAGAGAGAGCGAGAGAGAGAGAGAGAGGCATCCGGCGCGCAAAAGACGGGCTTGGGATTGGCTTCGATAATGCGCTGTTTGGCAGCGATGAAGCGGCCGCTCCGGTAATTCCGCTAATTCTGGGCTTTCGACTCCGAAGGTTCCAGCTACCAGTCTTGGCTCTCTCTCTCTCCCTATCGGCGATTTTCTTATTCTTACCCCGATATATCGTTTTATAGGCGTGTCCCGCTCGGTCCGCGCGTAAATACATGGGATTCGCGCTTAAAAAAATATTAAGGCCTGCAAAAGCAGCGCGTTATAACTATAGATGCCGCGCGCGCGGAAGCAGCCGTATGTGCGTGCGCACTATCATTGAGACGGTGGGCCCCATTACGCGGCGTCTGGCCCGACGCCGTAACGATCTCGGCACCCAAGCTTTTTTAGCCCCCGGAGCCGAGGGAGCCTCTCGGCGAATTCAGCGGAATCGATCGCCATTACGCCGGTCTTCTCGCTAATTCGCCGCCGATAGATCGGTCACCGCTTGTCTGATTAATCGGCTTGCTTTAGCGAACGGCGACGAAAATCAGCTGCCGGGTGATCGACGTTTCTGCTCGACCAGCGGTCTTTCCGTTGCGTTATTATGCGTGGAATGCAAAAAGTGGATTTTTTTCGCTAATCATCCCAAACAGGATTTTAAAAGACCGTCTAAATTCAAAATCGCGTACTATTTTTTGGGATTGTGAATGCAATTTTTCTTTATATAATTTAGTTTTGCAGCGGCTGATTAGCATACCATAGAGGCACACTGAGAGAAGAAATATAGTAAAAATTACAAATAATCTTGTAAAAATTGCCGTACTGTCTAGAGTAAAGCCACCACAGACTATAAAGTATAGCAATTCTTTTTGGTTTGACAGTCTGTGGCGGCCTTACTAAGCAGTATGGTGATTTTTACTAAACTTTTCTCTCAGTGCAGCATAAATAGAGCCTCGCTAAATAAACAAAAAAGGAATAATTTAGCCGTGATTATTTTAAATGATATGACAATTGGATAATTTTATAAGCGAAAAGGAAAGGAAATGTTCTTACTTTAATGAAATTACTTATTTTTACAACCTTAAGTATTTAAGAAGCCGATTTAAAAAAAGCAAGCGCAGCGGATGTAGCAAAATGAATGTTTAAACGCTTCGTTTGCGAGAAAAGAAGAGTGTCAACCGTTGCACCTTTAGAGGTGTGATGCGAATCGGCGAGAAGCGCATAAGATGTGTCTCGCGGAGACGCAGAGGAGCCACCGAGCGAGAGATAATCGCTGCACATCGGGGTGTATATTAGGCACGCAGTAAAGTTTTTAGTCGATAGACTCGTTAGGAGGAATCGAGCGATATGGAAATAAGCAGCGCCGATATCGGGAGGTTGCCCGAGAGCCGGGGAGTCGAGCAAATAGTCGGCGATTTTCCACGCGAGCTAGCGGTTACGCGCGAAAAAGCGCCTTGGGAATCCGTCGGGGAGTCGTCGATGCGCCGTTAATGGCCTCGGCACATAACATTATCGAAGAATACTGCCTAGAAATTGCGGAGCGTTTCCGGGGGCTCTAAAAGAAAAAAAATAAGAAGAAGAAGAAGAAAAGAAGAAGGCCCGCATCGGTTTCCTATGCCCGTAAAGCGGGGAATGCCTCGAAATTTCATGGCTTCTCGGTACAGCCCCGCGAGATAATTCAGCTCAACTCGGCTGCTCGGCCGCAGCTTCTTCAATTAAATCCTGGAATGCAAGACCGTTAATATTTATTATTTTTCACCTGTCGTGCTTTTTTCCCATTGTGTGTGCAGTGTGTGTGTGTGTGTACGCGAGGAGGACACGGAACCGTTCATTAGTCGCTCTCGGCGCTGCTGCTTAAGCTGGCTTAACAGCTTTTCGGGGAAGGTCTCCATCGCTAATTTTCCCGCTTGCCTTTCTTTTTCACTCCGGGCCCATATTAATATATTTGCTCGTTGCGGGGCATGTTTAACTTTGAAGGCTCGTTTGGTAGTTTTATTGTTGGCTCGTGCCTCGGAGCTTTGCGTATATAAGCGCTCGGCCGCTATCAAATACGCGGAAAAGCACGTGCGCATTTGTTCGCCTTAACGATATTTCATAAATCGTTGTTTCCCGTATCGTTAGTATAACAAGAACCGACGATTATAATTGCAGTGGCAAAACACCGAGAGCGAGAGAGGCGGCTAGAAATAACGTTATCTGGAAAAAGCTCGCGGGGAGCAGAGAGTGAGGCGGCAGGTAATTAGTTTACTTACTTGGCTGCCGCCTCCGCTTTCCGTCGATATCGGGTTGCGATAAGGAATTTATTATTGGCATCTAATTTCGTTTACGACTTGTAAATACGTTTCCGAGAAAATTTATTACTTATGCATTCGGCTTCATGAAAAAGAGTCGGAGAAGAAAAGACGGCGCGGCCAAGGAAAACAAAGGGTCGCTTTCTCGCTCGCTCTCTCTCTCTCTCTCTCTCTCTCTCTCTCTCGTCTATATATAGCGGCCCGGGAGAAATAAAAAGTGCGCGATGCCCTATACTTGACGGGGCTTTAATATCGCATTGGCCGCGTGCGCGGAGCGAGAGAGAGACTGAGACTGAGTACCTTATGGTAATCGTAGACGTCGGCCCGATTTTATTTCAGCCCACTCTATATATATACATATATATATATGTATGCACGCGCATGCGCACGCGCACACGTACGCAACACAGAGCGCCGTTCCCATGGCATAAACAAAACGCGCAACCGCTAATTCCGAAGATGAAATATTATAAGTAATAACATATATCTATAGAAGCCCGACTCTTCCCTCGCTGGACGGAGAGAGCGAGATAATAACACGCCACTAAACTATATACGTCCGATACGTATACCTACATATAATTGTATAATTATTATTAATGATATCGGGCGTCAAGACTCGGATAACCTTTCGATCGCGGCCGCCGCCGCGGCCGCATAATGAGCGAGCATCGCTGATTCCGAGAGTGTATACCTTCAATGAACGCGAGAGAGCCGCGCGAGCTGCTCAATTAGAGCTTTTTAAGGAACTTTTGCTCTATTCGCGAAAACTTTATTACGGGGGATATTCCCCGCTCAAGTCCGGAATTTAAAACTGCGCCGACGGGGTATATACATTAATCCCCGAAAATCGCCGACTTCACAATACGACAATGACAGAGGGCCCCCTGAATATTAAAAGCTGATTATCATAAGGTGACAGGTGCATGTCGCTGCGATCGTGAGTCTTTTATCGATTCTCGGCTTTTCATGCGTGAAACTTGTAAAGCCCGGCACTCGTTTTGGCCAATGAAAGTTTCAAGGGGGCCGGGGGGGGGGGGGGCAAAATCGGAGGAAGCAAAAGCAAAGAGTTGCCGAGACTCGTCGCTCCGGCACTCTTCATTGTGTCCCGTCGCCCGGCGTAAACTGTACATTGGATTCCGTTCCCTTGAATAATCCAGGCCTTTCATAAAAGAACATTTTCTAGCGCCTCGTCGCCGGCTTTATAAACGCTCGCCATCGAGGAGCTTACGCGCGCGGCCATCGATTATTCAGGGCCCGAATGAGAATTTCAGGCGAAATCAGCTTGGGGCGCAAAAGAAAAAAAAAGTCCGCGGACGAAATTCGAAAGGTCTCCGTTCTAGTGCGAGCGCCGCGCTCGTCACGTACGCGAGTATTATTGTTTGTCAGCCGCGAGAGAGACGGACTGCCAAGGCGAAAAAGGAAAAGGACAGGGCCGAAGGGAGCCCCTCGCGAGGGGCCGCGATCGCTCGCAATTACATGCTGAATCTTTAATGGAACGTTTTGAGCCTAGAATTAGTCGAATGCCCGTGGAAAGCCTTGGCATCGCTGTACGTAATGCAACTCCGCGGCCGGGCAAAGAAAGTCCGCTGCGCTCGGAGATGAGCTCGGCCGTGCATATATATATATATATATATATCTCTGCTCTGTGTGGGAAAGGCGACGCGGACCCAGACGACGAGCGCAGGTGGTCTCTTGGCTATTAGAGGCCCGGCACGTGCGCGCTTCGCTTCAGAAATCCAAAAGAGAGGAGAGAGAGAGAGAGAGAGAGCGGAAACGCGGAAAGCAGATGCGCCGTCGAGAGCTAATCTCTCTTGCTTTCTCTCTTCCGGCTGAAATCGGCCTTCGGAAAAGGTCCAACCGCGGAAAAATGCAGATGGACGCGGAGAAAGAACAGAGAGAGACTGCTGTTTGATGCCGCGGGCGAAATTAAATTTTTCGAATTCGGCCGGGAAACCAAGTTGAAGAATATCTTGAGCAAAAAATCACGACGAAAACTAATTGGCAGGGCGATCAAACGAAATTGATTGGAAGGCCATTCGATCGAGAGAGTGTTTCGGGGCGAAGATTGGCAGAGAGGGAGAGAGAGAGAGAGAGCGACGGCCGTTTCGGACAAAAGGAGGTGGGGGTGGGCCGCCGGCCGTCGTCTGGCCTGGCCATGGAAATGTAACGCAATTTAACGCAAGACGTTTGACGTTGGCCCTCGGTAATGTCTTTGCGAGAGCGAAGGTTCGGGCAGCTTCCCTGGTAAGGAGGTTAGTCTGGAGGACCGTACCTTTTTCAGGCCGGTAACCCAATAACCGAAAGCTCTTTCTGCCCTCTCACAAAGGCACAAAGTCGATTGAAAAACCTGCCGGAAACGTTATGGGTTAGGGACCATGATTTAACCGCTCGTTACGGGGGCACTCGTGCTTGAAAGTCCGCGAAAAAATAAGCGCACGCCGAGAGGTACCGCCACTTTGGCCTGAAACTTGAGAGGCGGCGGCAGCTTATCGCCGCTAATTGGCCGGATCTTCCTCGCGCTTTTATACGCGTCTATGTGTATCGGGGCGCTCCTCCAGAGCCGACAGGATAATCATACCTTGTTTTCTAGCATTCGAATAATTTCTCGCGATAAATCACTGCTAAAGCGCTTATCTCTCTATCGCTTTCTTTCTCTCGCTCCTTCCATTATCGGCCCCCCCCCCCCCCCTCCCCCCGTTCCGTCTGCGTAAAAACACGTTTGCGATGCTCTCTTGTCGAGTTCGGCTAAACGCCCGAGCGGAGATTAATCGCGTTTAACGCCGAGATTCCTTTTTTTGATAATGTACATTACTCATCTTTCCGTCTACTTTGCTCGGAAAACATTTTTAAGACATATCCCCCGCGAAATTACTGTATTTTTCGCAGGCCTTCCTTCGCCTGCGAGCGCGTAATAATTATTTTGTAACTCGAACTAATTGCCGGTTATTCCTTCAAATTGCACCTAAAACAATCTACGACTTTTCAAATAAATCTCCTTTTTTATAATTCTCTGAAAACTGCCTGTCAGAAAATACTATGTAAAATATGATTATGAATACTCCTGAAGCTCCCATAATTTTAATACTTGGGGTTTATAACAATAAAAGTGCACGATGATGGCAAGTTTGATATTTCAAACTGCCGAATAAAATTCCCAGGCAATTAGAATTCACTCGAGATTTCGGCTGGGGAATAAATTTTTTATTAACCAAATATATTTGCAGAATTAATAACACTTTTCGTTAAATTACAGTACTTTACACGCGGTTATTGCATGTTAAGGGCGCGCAATTTTGTCGAAAAAAATTTTTATTACTTAGTCCGGATTAAATTCAACTTTTGTGACAATTTATTGTCAGCGTACGTTTTTTTTTTCTACACTGAGAAAAAAGTATGAGTAAAAATTACTATACTTTTTAGTAATGCGGAAACAAATTTGCATTATCCTAAAAAATTACTATACTATATACTAAAATTTAATATAATTGTAGTAAAAATTGATGTACACGGAGAAAAAGTTTCAGTAAAAATTACTATACTGTTTAGAATAGCGAGTACAGACCGCCAAAACCCAAAAAATTACCAAACTTTTTAGTAAATTTTAATGAAATTTCAGTAAAGTACGGGAATTTTTTGGGTTTTGACGGTCTGTGCTTGCATTGCCAGAAAGTTTAGTAATTTTTATTGAAGTATTTGTAATTTTTACTGAATCATTTCTCTCCGTGTAGGGACAAAGAAAATGACGATTCGATCAAACGCTAAGAAAATCATCACGTTCTAATCATAAAAAAAAGGTTACCATACAACGAGTACCGAGGAAGAAAAAGGAATCTTAAAAAAGAAAAAATAAGTTATATTTAAAAAAATGAATTCCCGATTTCTTTACTCTTAGACGCATAAGCTATGAAATTAATTAAATTCTTTAATGCTTGCGCATACAATCATAAAACTTATCTAAAAAGTTTCTGCACTTTCTATCGAAAACTAAAATATATATTAAAGAGTTAGTGCACCGTAAGACTTTTTTCGTTCCTTTCAGCACCTAACCGATGGCTATTCCTCTCTTCCGCGGGTCCGCGGCGACGGCTTCTGCCGCTGACGTCATATTTATCTCCCTAACTGCGCGATTATGGGGCTCAGTGAAATAAAAATGAAAAAATGCCTCAAGAAGCCAAGAAGAATAAAGAATGAACGCTCTTGGTGTCTTCTTTATACGTATAATGTATTATAATGTATGCGACGAGTAAATGCGTATATAATAACGTGTACAGCAGATGCGTCGTCAGGGTATTATCATAACGAGGCAGGACCGAAGGTCTTGCCGTTTCCTGCTCTATGACTTGAACGTGTAATATTGCCGCAATCGACGTCAAATAACAAAAAGCGGGTTATTGATTGCATTCAGTTGTATTACTTGCATCAACAAAATTGTCAGCGCGAAACTTTTTATTAAATTTTCTGTTAACAGAAACTAGCAGCAAAATCAATTAAAGTTTCGAATACTAGGTTTCAAGAGCTCTATTTAAATTGAAATCACTACAATTTAAATTTTAAATATTCGGAATTAATTAGACCGAAAGTTTCCTTGTATTCGCAAGTATAGCCGTCATAATTAACTTTGTAAACTATTCTCATAATTAAGCTAAAACCCATTCAATATTTGTGTTCATCTCAACTTCGGCCAACAATTTTTCATAGTTGGCCAGAAAGCTCGAAAAGTAAAGTCCTAAAATTGAACGCGAATTTTCCCAAAACTCTTACTGGAAGCATCTTCTGCTTCTCCTTCTTTTTCCTCGATCTCTCTCCCGGCATCCGAGCTCGACGAAATCGACGACGACGTAGCGGATGAGCGGCGGTGGCTGCTCCCGCGATCCGTAACAACGGAAACTTTTTGCGCCCGCGCGCGTCTCGTGCATCATCTTAATCAGACAAAAAGGGTAAATCTCGAGGTTGAGGAGCTCGCAGAAAGAGGCGAAAGAGCGCTTGATGTACGAGGGCGCTCCTTTCCGTTTTCCGGCTACGCGAGTTTCGAATTACGCGAGCAGTTCTCGTCCGCGAAGAAAACTTTTGCGGCACTCTCCGCCCCCTCCGGCCGCCCTTCACTCCCCCCGAACGCCGCGCCTGGGGGGACTTTGGCGGCGGCGGCGGCGGCTCCTGCAATTTATAACCCTCCTTAACTGAATTCGATGCCGCCCTATTACTTTTGCTCTTTCTCTCTCGCTCCTTCGGCTTCTCCATTCTGGCCTCTTTTCCTCGACCGCGTATGTAAAGGTATATAGACTATTACTTTTAAAATTTCGATTTGGCAAATAGTACAAGTTTATAAGAATTATTTTGTTACAAATATACAGAGGGCCAGAGTTCGAAGGTTCTACTTTTGTGCCTTCCTGCTGCTGACTTTTTAGAGTAGCAGGAAAGAAAAACGGATGAACTTCTGCCTGGAGTAAAGATGTACTTTTAAGAGTGGAAGTATCACGCTCGTTTAGTCTGCGAAATCAAGGAAAAAACTTTCCTTCTTTTAGCTTCTTCCTTGAGTTTCCCGATTTAAGAGGTTTGTTTTAAGCAGCGTTCGCTAATTACGACCTATTTTCGCCGGCAAATTAATTGAATGGATGTTACATTTTTTATAATGAATAGATGGCGCATTTTCAGAAATAAAGCTTGTTAATTGCTCAAGCACAGTGTTTCGCAGAAGCAATTTAATAGAACCTCGGTTCGTGTTTCGCGGAAAATCGGGCATTCAGCAAATTGCGCACGCCGCCGCTAAATCGAACTTGGCCAATAAAAACTAAATGGATTTTCAAACGAACTATTCTCAATGATTTTAAACAATTTCTACCGCGATTCAATAGTCTAAATAAATTTTGGAAAAAATTTTTAGCGCTTCTGTCCACAGAAAGCGTCGAAAACCCAATCAACTAGCAATCGGACCGAAAAAGGGGCTAATCATTCAGGCTAAAACGCTTCATTATACAAATCGACGCCATGCATATATATATATATATATATATATCAGGTGTGTTCATTTGGCAGAAATATACGTCAGCAGCAATGGCCCTTAACGAGTCGGAGCAGCATACGGGCGAATTTCGCCCGATGCGCACATTATTAGACACGTCAGTGCCTCCTGGGAAACTGGCGCAAACATGTCTAGTTAGGGCGCATCCTGCCATACGCGCGGAATGAAAAGGAGCCTGCGTGTGCGTGGGATCCCGCGGGCGAGAACGTTTTACGCGGATTGCATCGCCGAGACTCTCTCTGTAATATCGCCCCTGTCGGTTCTTTTTCAGGAGTGGATTACTAGATTCCTAGTTAAGGTTTTAAAAACTAGAAGGAATGAAAACCGATTGCGATCGGCAAATGTTTAGGAATCCGTTGCCAAGTTTTATAAATCACTTCCACCTCTAATTACAGACTCGAGAACGAGAAAATGAATCCGGCTTAACGAGAAAACTTCAAAGAAACGAAAAACAACGCGCGAATGGCAAGCCTTGAAGAAAGAGAAAAAAAGCTGAGAGTGCAAGAAGTAAGTCTTCGTCGAAAAAGGAAAATAAGCGATAGCGCGCACGCACAGCCGACCTATTGAGTATAAAAATCATTGAGCAGTACTTGGTCCAGCAATTGCTTGGCCATTGCTGCCTACATACACGATAATTACCTCTGTTTCTACAAATTGCGATGGCTCTCTTGAAGCCGGCGATGCTACTACCATCATTCTACGGCGCAACCAGCCGCATCGAATTGCCCGGCCTGCGGCACTTCACCGAGTCGCGAGGGGTAGTTGCAATGCGTTTCCGTTGCGTTAAGGTCGAACGTGGCGTAAAATTCAGCCACCTTCCCAACTATGAAGCTGCTGTGTGAATTATTCATTTGCGCCGAGTGAAAAAAGAGTTTACATTATTGATAACGAGTAAAATTGTACTTTCTACGCTGTGGGAAATTTCGTGGATTGTGGAAATTTGTAAAGTTGTCGACGAGAACTGCTATCGCTCTGCAAGAAATTTCCGTGTGAAACCAATAAGATGATTTGAGTTAAAGCTTTATTATTCAATTTAGCAGAAGAACTAAAAATGGGTTTTTGAATTGTCTTTAAGCAAATCTTAATGTACGAGAATTAAATTATACGAAAATTAATTTATCGTTTAATAATTAAAATAGTTAAATTCACGCAAAAGTTATTGTAACCATTTCCCAATCATCCCAAAAAGCGCAAGATCACACAAACGACAATGAGTTAACTTGTCGTTTCAGAGAGGGGGAAATATAGAATATGGAGAGAGGGGAAAGCTCGGCCGCGTATATAGAAGGCCGAGATCTGCATATTTAGTTAAGGGTCGCGCGGCGACCATTGGAATTGCAAAATTGCAAATTGGACTTGTTCGCGGGCACACGCAGGCTTCCTCTCTACCTCTCCCTCCCACGGCCGCAAAAGTTTTCGAATTAACCCGGCGCTCGAGTATCAGCGCCACCAGTACGTGTGCGGGCCATGACGATTAATGTAAATTTCGGCGGCGACTGCTAGAAACTGTACGACGGTGGCGACGTGTTATAGACAAGTCGATGCGCAAGAAATTCCGAGCAGTGGCTTCGCCTCCTCCGGCGAAGAGAGCGAGATGCAAGAATGTTTTTGGGCCCATATTTTGAGTGTGGCGAACGTATGCAGTTGCTCTGAGTTGGCAACCGGTGAAGAGCAATTTTCGCTCGCTCGGGGATGAATATGCTCTAACGGCACGCGCCTCTCCTCAAGAGAGAGAGAGAGAGAGAGAGAGATAATAAATGGACTGAAAGTTGTTTGAGGGGGATAATCTATGCATACTTTACATTGTGCGCCCAAGCTCTCTCTCCTAGCTTCCCACACTCACACACGTCAATTACGGCATTTACATTTTCGTGATGATTGCCAATCAGTATGTTAATTTATACGCGGTGTGCTGACTTTTTTGGTGAAATTTTTTTGGGGCTCACAGTTTCTAAATGAGCAGGGGTGAGGTGGAATTTGACGTATTTAGAAGGATTTTCAAACGAGAGATTTTATAAAACTTCTTAGAATTAATAGATGAAAATAAACTGAATAACTCCTCTTACAACAATGAAATATTCTTATTCCAAGATACTGTTGATCAAATCTATTTAATCCAACTAAAAGTGCAAATGTGGAAATCGACTTTTGATGGCACAAATTGCAAAAATATCTTGATAAATTATGCAAAAATTGCATTGAATTTAATTCATGCAGATATTCTACTCATGCATAACTAAGTATCCTAATTTACATCCACTCTGGTGCTGAAAGTCACCATTAATATTCATTCTGATTTGCGGCTTACATTCATAAAAAGCAAAATACTAAAGATGGAGCCATCAGTTGCGAGGCGTTTTTTCGATCGAAAAACAGGCCCGTAATGCAGCTCTGAAAACAACAAACATTTTCGTCTCAAATTGAAAGACATATTCCATTTAATATCCGCGTGTATTCCGCACACATAGACGTAGCCGTAAAGCAACGGAATACCTTTCCATATTATGCGGCACACGAGGAATTTTACAGCGCACAAGATAGGTCAGGTTTGGTAAGAGAAACGAAAAATCGGATATATCTATAGATGAATATGAATACAGCGCCGTCACTCGCACATAAGCGAGGGAGAAAGGAAAACCGACTCGACGGCAAGCAAGCAAGCAAGTCAGAAGGGAGAAGAAGAAGTGGAATAAGGAAAAAAGCTGGAGGGGGAAATAGACGTTGGCGACGCGAAGGCCATGCAAATGGAAAGTTATGCCGCAGAAAAACGAATATTGAATCAGCGACAGCGGCGGAGAGTAGTCGTCTCTCTCTCTCTCTCTCCCCCCCCCTCTCTGTGGTAGTGGCGGCAATAGATGTTTGAGCCAGAGGGGGGATGCTTGCTTTTCATCCCGGGCGACGTTCGATGCCAGGAACCGATCCCGCTTGCGCCTCCCCGGCCTATATATACACATAGAAAGATACGCTTTTGCGGGATTTGCCTTTGCCTACTTTTTCTCTGGCTCGTTCGCCTCTGTCATCTGGCCGAAGAGAAGCTATACCAATTCCGCGAGCGTTTCTTTTCTCCAAAGAAGACGAGGACGACGACGATGGAGAAGAGGAGGAAGCCGATTCCTCGGCTCTTAGCCCGCCGGCGGCGCTAGACGGAAAATCGATTTCTTTCGAGTCTGACAGAGACGCTACGTTTGACCCAAAAAGAAACTCTCTGTCTCGCGTGCACTCCACCAGGTGGACGCAAAAGTAAATGCGATAAGACTTGATGAGAGCGCTGAAACATCAAGGAAGATGGCAGCTTGCATCGTACCGCCTTGCCTGTAGCAGATCGAGCTTTTAAATGTTTAGCAAGAGCTTGCAGAATATTTTTAAATGCAAGATTAGCAACGACATTTCAAAAAGGATTTAAATTATTTATCTCGTCAAATATTTTTCGCCCGAGCAAAGCGAGGAAGAAAAATCTTACGAGGTAAATAATCAACTTAAACAATAGTATCGAACTTTATTCACGAGCCCCGAAAAATCATGTCTATCGTGATTTTGAGGTTAGAGTAGTATAAAAGCAATTTTTTAGCTGAAGAAAATGATAAATTTCCAAAGGATAAACGTAGAAAACTACCTTTTATGAATCTCGTTAACTTTTTCCCTCGTTTACGGATCCAGTTTTTGTTCTTTAAGGAATACCTTCTTAATATAAACCGGTCTCTCCACGAGCCTGAACTCATTGATGTTAAGCCCGGTTCGGTGAAACGCGTTTTACGCAACGGCAGCCTGCGAACGAACGTTGTGCCACAAACCCGTGAATAATGGACAGTTGTTTGATAAGGGAATAACGGACAACAGAGAGAGAGAGAGAGAGAGAGAGAGAGAGAGAGAGACAGAGCGAATCTGCCACGAATTATTTATCGGCGGGAAGGTCGAAGCTAAATAAACGTCCCTGCGGCAAGGCGAAAGCCGATTTACTTGCTTGCACTTCTCTCTCTTACCCATTGTTTCAGCCGGGCGCATTGCATTCGTTGTGCCAATCGTGCGAAAAGTAAATACTTCCTCCAATGGTATCTCACGGAATTGCGCGAAAGTGCAAAGAGAACTCCGATTCTGCCGTGAAAATAGCAAGCAGGAGAGAGTAAAAACGAGAGCTTGCGGGGCCATCGTTTTCTCAGGCGGAGCTTTCCTCAATCCGACCAGCGTATTTGCGTGCGCCTGAGCAAAGAATCCTGCCAAAGCCCTTGGTGATCTTAAAATTCAAATGCGCGGGAAAAGTACCGAATGGCCGTCTATTTATATTTATTGAAGGCTGCGATTTCTAGGCATTGTTTATTTATTTTAGAAACAAATACCTCGGCGCGTAATTTCTTTGGTAACAAGGAAATATCAGCGGCGAATGCAGAGTAAAGAGAAAAAGAAAGGTGTATAGTGGAGAAGAGGAGAAAAAAAAAAAGAATCGACTGACTGCAATCTCTAACTGCCCTAGAAGCGTCTCGTTGTGTAGAAAAGAGAAAAATTCTCGCGATTTTGTACTTTTCGACTATCTACCAACTACGTGGCTTATACAAAATATTCACCATAAGAAAAAATCAACGACCATTCTGTTGCATTGTATCAACTTGATTTTTGATGTAATATTTCATCAGAGTGATACCACTCTTTTGCTTTTTGATTTCAGGTATATCGAAATGTAATTAACAGGACAAAATAGCGGCAATGAAAAAGTGTTTTTATTTACGGATTTTATATTTTTGATAGATTTTCTACTGTTAGGTAGTGCAAATTCATTTTATTATTTTGGAAATATTAGTTGAAGAAACGCGGTATTTTAATTAATGGTATGTAGATAATAAATTTTTATAAATGATAAGAAAAAATTAAATAATCTATAATAATTATACTTACTTTTTAATGCTTCATGATGATAACGCTTATCTGTTTTTGCAAAAAGCAGCCTAAAGAGGAAAAAAAACATCCCGCGCTCACGTTCTAACATCACAAAAGGTAGCCTCCTATAAGATTTACGGTAAATTGCATTCGGTATTTCATACGCGACGTATAAATTTCTTTGTTTCGCGGTATGCATGCACCTCGACTTGTAGTCGTATAAAATACTGGCAGTAAGTTACCTCGCACATGACGTCGTCCTTCCAAAAATAGAGGCTCTAATCTCGAGGAATTCTGGAAGGAGAGGTAACGCGATAGGAGCGTTATCATCAGCCCGATATAGTGCACCAGCTGCACGTAAATATAATCAGGTGCTGGTTATTATCGACAAGTTAGAATACTTTGTCTGCTTAAAGAGCGAAAGGAGTGCTCGAACTGACCTCTCCAAAATATGTAAATGATGCGCACACGTATTGTGGAAAGCATCTCTTTAGTAAAATTTTAAATTCATAAAATAGCTATAAAAAATTTCTATTGTATACAGCTGCTATAAATAGAAGATACACTACTAATAAACGGCCATTTCTACTTCATTTGAGTAGTACACGATGCTTGTTACACTTTCAACGAAGGCACAGAATTGGATTTGTAGTGAAATTATTTATACATTATAAAAAGCTAAAAATAGCATTCGAAAAGATATTTAAAAAATTTAATTATCAAGTATACCTGCCAATTCGGTATATATTTAGACCTTTTTATTCCGGAATAATATCATTGCCCTCTTGTGAGTCGTTTTCCATTCAGCGAGTAAGAATAAAGCAGGAGTTACCGATACAAAGCCTTACAGTGGCTGCGGCAGGTTATATACACGCCTCATTAAATTCGCCGTGGGAAAATCAAAATCGAAACGACCTTGAACTGTATTCCAAAGTCGCGTTAACTCTCAGTCTGTCCTTTTCGCGAATATTGCGGGGGTGCGAAATCGGAAATAAGGCCGGAGCTTTTGTTCCAGCCACCTTGGCTGGAAAATGGAAACCTCGAGCCCAAGAAGGAAGAATGAAAGAATTTCATTGAATTGTCAGCCGGAGAGAGGGAGAGAGATAGAGATAGAGGCGGAGATTTCTGGTGTGACGCGCGTCTCGGAAATGCCTTGGAGATTGCGCAGCCTCTCTTCTCCCGTTCTACAGTTTTTCGGCGATGTTTTAAAATCAAATAAAAAGCCGAGCGAACTAAAGGGCGGCTGAAGCTTCTCAACTTTGACGCGTAATTTGAAAGATGCGCAAGGGTTTATTCGCCTGCGACTATTAAATTTGAGCCTTAATCTCTGCGGCGCGTCTTATTCCCGTTTTCAAACTCTAAACGAGATATGCGCCATTTCCGATTGTTACGACGGATGAATTATTTTTTCAGGAGCCCAGGAATAAACGGTGGGGGCGACGGCTGATGGAACGTTTAGTTAGGGCCTCCGGCTTGATAAATCGAATCTTCGAGCTTGATTGGGAAATGGGAGAATCGTAGAAAATTAAGGTAGACTTGAATTAATCGTAGGGGCTGCTTCCATCAAATAAATTGGTCGAACGTGCGTAAATTATCACGTACTTACAAAAAATTTTCAAAAAAATGGACAGTCATGAAAAATATTGCTTACCTATATTAAAATTTTGGAATTACTTTTAAAAGAATTAAATCAAGAGTCAATGAATAAGCCCATATAAAACACTTAAGCTTTAATTCTACCTTCGCAATTTTCTCTACCTGATAATCCGGCCAGTAAAATTCGAGCTATTAAAGAAGTAATTACAACTCCTCGCGCAATTCGCACTCCGCCGCGCCATAATCACACTATGAATTGTTAATTCCTTCTCGCCTCCCATAAGGCAAAGCCATCATACGTAGTCCCCCGACTTGTACGAATAAGCGGGGGCTTTATACGGGCAGGACAGAATTTTCTGTCACGAAGCCATAAACATCGCGCGCGGCGGTGGCGACGCACGGCTCGAGGGGATCGGGTAAACCGCCGCCGCCTGAAGCATTATCTGCGCACTAGCGACATTTAGATAAACTCGTAATCTAGGCGACGTTTCCTATTCCCCACGGGCTCCGAAGGGCTGCTGCCCCCTTTCGAATTTCGAGAGTCAAATTTAAAACGGATTCCAAGTGAGCGCGGCTGCGTGCACAAGCGGATGGTCGAAGCAATTTCGATCTGATGAAGTTTCGTATCTGAGCGAACAGTACAAATATCTCTCTCGCTCGATTCCCGCCCCTAAGCCTCCCGGTTGGGGCTAGATTGCTGTTATTATCGGTGCCCTCTTCGACGAGTTTTAATAATTTCGCGCATTGATTGAAGATTTTCTTTCAAAATCTAGGGAAAATTTTATTAAAATTCTTTGGCGTAGGCTACTTATGTAGCTACTTATATAGATTTAATGCACGAAGTGGACAAACATTTTATTATGACAATAAACGGCTGCAACGAAGAAAATAATTACTAAATCGGTTTTAACAGCCGAGTAACAAAAATATTATTACTTTACAACCGATTATCATCGTTAAGAAAGCCCACTCGTTAAAACTTTATCGAAATCTGCAAATTCGCGTAATAATAAAGGTGTAAAAAATTGTAAG
This sequence comes from Ormyrus nitidulus, assembly GCA_900474335.1. NCBI lineage: Eukaryota > Metazoa > Arthropoda > Insecta > Hymenoptera > Ormyridae > Ormyrus > Ormyrus nitidulus. The sequence continues at coordinate 23,228 of UCOL01002156.1, forward strand.
TAACGTTTAAGCCCTCTTCGAAGAAAGTGCTTTTTTATTTCTAAGCCTCACTGATTGGTATCAAGAAAAGCAATCAAATATCGTCAAATGGGAAGTAAACGATCGAATACTCGGTACCCAGGCTCGTTACTCACAATTTAATCGTCACCGCGGCACATGAAACGCTGACAATGGCGCGATAAAATCATTATACGCCTCATTACTTGACAGTCGCGACAGTCTCGCGAATCTTAACGTATAGAGTAGCTTCCCGCTCGCTCTACCTCCGCCTCGACTGGTTATTTTCAGGGAACAATTACACAGTCACATTTACGTTTCGCAAAGTCATTATGGTGTTTTTGCCGACGCATAAAATTATTTTTACGCACGGGCGACTTATTCTTTGATGAAGCTGTTGCATTGTCGGCATTTAAAACTCGGAAGCTGGAACGATAGAAAATTTGTCCTATACTGGGCTCGATTAAAAGTATTTAAATCACCGAGAAATTTGAATTTATTTCTTCATTGGACACGAAAAAACAATTACAAATACCAAGAATGTCAGTCGAAAGATGTAAAGAAGTAGAACTAAAGGTTTAAGCAGAGCAAAGAGCAGAAATAGAGGTGGTTCTATTGTGAGTTACCTATAAAGCACGGGGTTAATTACCAAATGAAATTAAACAGCAGTTAAGAGCTCGAGACCGGAGTAATTATAAGATGTTATAAGGTGCTTGCTCGCTCCTCTCGGCAAGTTTTCGATTTTCTCATCTCTTCCGCACGCGATTCCCTCTTGCCCTTTCTTTCCCTTTCTTTGCGGCTTTCTGCCTACTTCATTTACTCGTCCTTCGCCCTCTCCTGCGCTTGCGCTCCCATATTCTCGCTTAAAGGCGCGCGCAGTATCCCCGAGGGCTGTTAGCTGCAATCAAAGTTACCCAGAGTTATGGGGAAAACTGCGGAGCGGCAGTTAATGTTTAACGGGGCTGTTAAATGCAGGTTCTTCTCTTTCCAGTCGTGTCTTCCACCTTTCCTTAGCTGGCTCGCTCCCTCAAGTCTTACTCTATACCTATCTGCCTCGCGCTGTCGAGGAGGCTTCAACTTTCGAGAGGCCAGCCAAGCTTTCTGCCTGCAGTTTCCGCGCGCAAATCTCCTTCCCCTGTAGACATCGCTTTAAAAGGACTCAATAAAGCGAACGGTCATCGCAGTATGAGCTCTGAAATATGTTTTAGCCGGCGGTAATTTTGTCGTCGACACGCTTTAATAAACTCGTTTTTTTATGTTCCGGCGATTTTTAAGTTTTTCAGCTTTAACGCGCAAGTACACACATTAAGAATGGTGCTCTTTCAGTGCAAGGTCGCGCCTAACCCGCTTATTTATTAGTCTTTATTATGCTTTCAGTGCGAGAAGCCCACCGGGCTTTCCTCTCTTCTGTCTCTTCTTCCTTTGCGGGCAGCTCCTGCTCTGCCCAAAGTAATTTATTAAGTCTTAAGTGTGCGAAGGAACAATGTACCGCTGCTGCCGCTGCTGCCGCTGCCGCCGCCACTATCCTCGAGAACTTCCGTCTGCCTCGCGCTCGGCGCTCGAGAGCGAGAGAAATGTGAAGTCAAAGACGAAATAAAAAAAAGAAGAGAGGAAAAAGAAAAAGAGAGCCTAGTCGACCTCTTTCTCTCTTTCGCTTTTTGCGCGGTCGGCTCCGCTCTCTCGTTCACTCTACTTACGCGAGTGCGAGAAGAGCTAGTGAATGGCGACACTTTTATCCCGCTCGCTCTCTCCCTTTTTTGTTCACGGTCTCGCTCTGTCTACCGAACTGCTTTTGCTCTTCAGCGGCAGGTAGGGGTGGCCTAAGAATAGGCGACCGAAGGAGGGAAAGTGCGAGAGAAAATGTGCACGTTCTCGCGCACGGGCGAGCGGAACAATTCTCCCGCGATTCTCTCTCGCTCTCTGCCGCGAACTCGAGAGCATTCACGCAGCCGACGAAGCGAGATATATATATTCCGTTATAAATGCGCGTAACGAACTTTTGCGATTCCTCCTATTATCCTTCAACTTTTTCCTGGCACCGCCTTCTTTTTCTTCAGCTGTAGCCTGCTGTGACAGTCTATTCTCTGCCTTCTTCCTCTTGTCTCGAAAATGCTTCCACTTTTTCTGTCGGGAGATTGTGCAAGTTTTAATTCTGAAAATTTCGCCTCTGACGTCAGGTTCCTGCAGCGCACATAGAGAAGTCGTCATAATAACATTGATCCTATTTAAAATTACTCTCAAGTGATTTTAGAGCTCTTCTGTAATGTGATTGCACATTTGTATTAAGCGAAAAACTGAAAATCCTTAAATCCTTGCAAAATCGCCTCTTTTCTTATCAATTTATCCTTTAAAGGATCGCGCAAGAGAATTCAAGTTAGCCGAACGAAATAATGTTGAGTTTCATCCTCTCTCTCTTTCACTAAGTACTTGAGAGAGAAAAACTCGAAAAGCCCGGATTGGTAAAGAGAGCTCTTCCCTTATTACCCGCACGTCGTCGAATAATTCGACATTTGCGTCAGGCATTTCATGTATCACGTTACCGGGCGACCTCACTTTTTTCCTTTCTCCTCGTCTCCCACACGCCGCTTTACTTACACACGCTTATTCCTAGACTTTGCTGTACTCCTTTTTTGCGCCGACGATTCTTCTTCTTCTTCTTCTTGATGCTCGACACGGCGCGTAGTGGTAGCACGTCGGTGATTAGTGTGCTCATTACGGTCGACGCTAACGACGCTTACATCGCCAGACAAAAGCTTGCGACAGAAGCTCGAGTCTCCCGAGAGAAAACACTTCGCGATGTTGTGGCCGCGAGCCGCAAAGGCTTAACCTAGCATTCGCGCTCGCCGCGAAATTGTGAGGAAATTCTTCACGTGAGCGTTCACGCTCTCTTTATTCTTCTTCTTTCTCTTCGCCCCGAAATCACAAGAGCCATTTCGGCGCTGCCGCGGTGCTGAAGCAGGTTGCGTTAAGGGCTGCGTGCTGCGTTCTTGTTAGGGAGATATATTTTCAGCTCGTGGCCTGACTATTAATTTCTTGCACGATGATGCTGCAATCTGGTGCGCCAGAAAAGTCCACGCAAGAAGAGCTTTTATGGCTGTTTTATCCAATTTTGTGAAAAGCTTATAAATTATTAATGCTCCCGTAAATTTCGAGAAAAACTTTCTATAAATAAATGTGCAATAACTGATGCAGTCTACAAAAATTTTGTTCCGAAATAGCTTACAAATAACCATTCAACTTTTTGATCCTATATTTCGAGACTGAAATTTGATTGCTCTGAGACCGTGGATTTCTTTGCAGCACCTATAAATACTCCGAATGAATTTTGTCGAAAATTAAATGCACAAGATTGAGACTTTGAGTGCGGGACAAGGTCTAATTAATGGAAAGAGGCATCTTGAATAAAAGGGGCGAAGGCAAGGGCAGCAAGATTAAGAGAATGACTGGAGCGTCTCTGTTAAAGGAATGGCGCAGAGAAGAGAGGCTGCGCGAAGAGCCGAAACACGCGGAAATTAATAAATTGCTTAAACTTAAGTCGACTTCCTAAGTGCTGGAATCAAGGACCCTCATAAATTTTATTGCACACGCGCCCGCGTGACACCCTTGCCAAAAGAGCTCGTGCCTCTTTTCTGCCTTACTGCACCCTTACTTCAAACTTGTATAATAGAAACACTTCGTCTTTTCAAATTCATTTGCCAAAATTGTCCGCGCTCGAAAGAAATCAAATTCAATTTATCGCCCGCTGACGCGCATAGCCCACTTTAAAAGATTAAGGGATCAATTTGATTTTTCGCCAAACGTTATGACGTACAGTTGAACATAACTCTGCTTTAGTATATCGAAAACCTCTTTAACCTGCATAAAAAGTAGATGGCCATTAATTTTACTGTGAAGATTTCAGATTACTTCAACAATATTGCGATATTGCTCTGTTTAGTCTATAACGCGGTTATTGTGCATTTATGAATATTGTGTTGTTTAAAATTGAAATAAAAAAGAAGTTTAATTCTCTTATCGCCTGGTAACCTGTAAACAAAAGCTGCGTAATGGGTTGCGCGTACACAAAACTGTTGATTTTACACGGCATAAAATAGATACTCATATTAAACGAAGTTATCGAGTTTCGACGTAAAATCTGTACCTAAACTTTCCAACAATGTTAAAACTGAAAACGAGGCGTTTAAATATTTATTATACAGTTCGACTTAATAAAAATTATAATCAAACACGACAGTGAATAATGCAGCGGTCAGCGGTATTGGCCCCCCCGTGTAATTTGCAATTAATTCGAGGATCGTAAAATCGTTACGAGCGTATTTTCACAGATTACATGAGGCATAATGCGCTCGTAAAGCGAAATGGCCCACAATGTGTAAGTGCGCGAGCACGTGGATGTACCTACCTGCGTATGTATGTATGAAGGCAGGATGCAACAGCAGTTGGTTGCCGGCCATTGCTTACCGCCTTATCAAAAAGCACTAATTACATTTTTATCAGGACTAAAATTACGGCTTCAATCCGGACTTTGCTCTTTGAGGGCAGTGAAAAATGCCATGTGTGGAAAAGGGGATGAAAAAGCCCGTAGTAACACTATCAACGGATGATGACGGTGTTGCCGAGAAGAATATATAGCCGCGTATGCAGAACCGCAAAAAGAAACGCAGAGGAAGAGCGAAAGTGAGACGAAGAGGGAGAGAGAGAGACAGAGACAGAGAGAGAGAGAGAGGGAGAATGAATAGCGGAGGCGAGACAAAAGCAAGTCCGGGTTACAAATGACGTGTATTCGCGACGGCATTGTTTTAAATGGCCGTGAGACACCCGGAATTTATCCCGTTTTGCGAACGTGACAAGAGCCGTTAAATTTATTTATTTGCCGGACCGAGCTGACACGCAGCGCCCCCCCCCCCCTTACTCTGTAC
>UCOL01002157.1:0-28088 GCA_900474335.1 Ormyrus nitidulus
CCCCGCAACCCCCCGACTACCTACCGAACATCGCCGGGGACTTGAGTAGGCTGCCGGAGATAGGCGCGCGCCAATTTTTCGAGCCGCTTTGATCGGGAGATGCTTTTTTGCGCGCGCCGCGGATTGCGGAGCAGTTCTTTTTTTTGTTTTTGTTTTTGTCTTGGCTGTTTTCTCGCGCTTTTGCCGGATTGTACGGGGGGATTTTTCGAGAACGAGTTTCGCGGGTTCTGCGCGATGCCGTTCTGCTTTTCGCGGAGTAAGTAAAAGACTTTGGGAATGATTGTGTTACCTATTGTTATAATATTATGTAACTTTGAAACTCTGTTTTTGTAACGGATTTTATTGAAGTAAACTCTTGACTAAGGAGTGCTCTCGTTCTTTTTAAAAGCAATAAGCGGAAATAAAATAGATCGATAAATAAAATGAAAACGGGAATAGATGAGCTTGCTTATGTGCAATGCGGTTAAACGGAAGATCACCGAATAAAATTATTTGCCATTTAATGCTGAGGTACATTCACACTTAATTTCTTTTGTTTAAAAAAATCTAAAATTAACTTTTCAGAAATTTCTTAGCCGCTTTTAATCCCTCTAATGTTAATTAAGTTTACTCTCGGCAATTAATTACGATTGCGCAATTTCTATTCTCGATTTCTTAGCGGTAATTTTGAATAAATAGTATATACCAACGTATATTCTATAAATACTCGCTGTATATGCTACGCACTTAGAAACACATTCAGTAGAGTGATTAAGTAAATAATAGCTGAATACGTCTCGTACATTTGCTGCGCCTTTGAAAGCAATCGTATAATCAAGTTTAAAGTGTAAGAAAATAAATTTTTCTTTATCCTAAGGTTATACAACGCACTTTTATTGTACGTTAAAGATGTGCAATTTCTATATATCGTTAATTCTACATCGTCACAGTATTAAAAGCATAACAAATTTTAGATAATTATGCAAGTACAAACTGAAATCCTCTGCATCTACTGTTGGACCCACGTTTTTTCAGGTAATTATAGCAGACATCAATGAAACAAAAGTGCTTACGTAACGTGAACACGAAAAAAATCAGTTTACGAAAACTCTAAATAAAGTGGAAACTCGTTTAACGAAATTGCATAAACTATCTAATAAAAAAAAAGCTATAATAATCCAATATTAAAATTAGCTACCAAACGCTTATTCCCAAGTAAATATGCGAGCGAGCTTTAATAATTTAGCGCCTTTTGAATACGCCAGCAGACTCGTCAAAAGGCCGTTTATTGAATATTCAGCAACGTTACACGATTCGCGCTGGCTAAATATTGACCTTACCGAACGCGGAACGAACGTCCCCCTTTTCTCGACTCGGCGATTTTAAACAGCTCGCAATATAAAATCGGCACGCGACTTGCGCGTCGTGACTCCGGCGGACGTCCCAAAAGCTCGGAGGAGGGAAAGCCGCCTGGATCGCCTGGAGAACGCGAGAGAGAGAGAAAGAAAAGAAAGGGAGTAGAGAGATGCAAGATGTATCCTCACCTCCGCGCTATCCTCGGAGGCGCAGATGAGGAGGGACTCCGCGGACGCGGAATTGGGTCGCGCTAACTGGGACGACGCCGTGGCTGCAGTCTGGAGTGATGTATCGCACTAGTCCTCCCTCCGCACGTGGATATCCCACACCAGCGGCACAGCAGCAGCAGCGGCAGCAGCAGCAGTGACGTTCCGTCCCCCGTCGCCGGAGACGAAGAGTCGCGTCTTCTCTCCGATTTCGAATTTGCCGCTCCGAGGAATCGGCGTCAAGGCTAGCGCATAGCAGCCAGGCTCGTGCGTGCGATAATACAGGCGTCGCGTGCCGCCGCGACTGGATAGAATTCAGCGAGCGAGCAGCGGTGGAGAGAAGAGAAAGAGATATATATATATATCTATATAGCGATTGGCTTGCTCCGACGTTGCTTCTCGACGCAGCAGCGGCTACTGACTGAGAGAATCGCTCCCGCAGGAGAGGGTTGGACCGAGAGAGAGAGAGCCGCCGCGCGCGCGGCTGGTGGAGGGTGGGCTGCTACCGCTCGAGCAGCGCCTGCGCTGCCAATTTTCCACATGGTCCCAGTGTACGTGACGCGCGCCCACCCTCTTACGGGCCAAGTCCATCCCCGCGCCTCTCTATCCCTCCCCCTCCCTCCCGCCCCTCCACTACCTCCTCCTCCGTCATTCATCCAGTGGCGAGAGGCGAGGCCCCCGCGGCGGAAATTTTCATTTGCCATTTGTTTGATATACACGTATATACGTGTACGCCTTTGAGCGCCTGCATAACTTGCCGCGCTTCGTTTGCGGACTCTGAGCCCCGCGTAGGAATAGTGGACCAGGCCCAGGAGCCGGGAGGTACGGTGACGGACTGCCGCGATTTTCGGGGAGGACGGGCGGTTGAATAATAGTGGTGCTTGCTCAAGCTTTTTCTGAGAAGCTGTTTTATCGAACAGCCGATTGTTCTTTTAAATTAAATTATTACGTAATTGTCGGACGTGGATTCTTAGGACGGAAGGTTAAGCCATTTATTCGGAACGAACTAATCCTTCGCGGAACCATATTCGCGGAATAATACTTCTAAAGGGAATTTTTACTTTTAATTTTAGAACCAGCTTTAGTGAATAAATTGGATGTTGCTGAGAAAAAGCTGTAAACAATGTAATTTTGCAGATAAACGAATTATTTACATTCTTGGCTATCCAATGACATTCGCTTTGTAAGAAAATGGTGTAACTTTAAACAATTAATCGGAAAATAGTAATATTCCTACATTCGCAACGCTTTTATCTCTAAATGAAAGACAAAAAGCTCACTCGCTGAAAAATGTGCAAATGGCTTCGAATAACCTTTTCCGTCGAAAAAAAATGTTTCATCAATTCACTTCGGAGTCCCCTTTCTCAGAGAAAAGGATCAGGTGCTTTACGTAACTGATCCTTTTACGTAACCTTTCTTCTCTCAAGAAAACTCTCAAAAGACGAAAAAAAGCTAATAAGAAACAAAGCAACAATTAATTTGACTAGACCAATTCCTAAGTAGGTCGAGCAAATCCTCCCCCCCCCCCCTCTAAAGTAAACATTCGTCACTCCATTACCGAAAGAATCTAATCCTCCGCTCCATCGACAAGCTCCGACCTTAATTCGGGCGGAGCGAACGAGACAAGGAAAGAGCGATCAGGGCGATATTCGCATCCCATTATAAAATCCTTATTCAAGGCCCACCCCGAAACTACTCGGGTATAAAGTTCGTAGGCGCAATTTCCATTCTTTTGATTGTCCGCGCGACGAAAAAAAAAAAAAAAAAAAAAAGAAAAAAAAAACTGGTCCCCGTTCCCGGGCGCTGTGCCTGCCAACGCGAAAACTTTTCTATTAACATAGCCGCTCGGCGCGCGTCCCATCCAACGGCATAATAAATTGCTTTTCCTCAATCTCCTCTCTCTCTCTCTCTCTCTCTCTCTCTCCCTCTCTCTATCTCCCGGCGGATGCGCCGTTTGGACTTTGGCCCACATTATGCGCAGATTGAATGCACGCGCGCGGGGGGTGAATGGAGTCTCGACGTCTTATTAGCCGGGCTCCCTCTTCCTCCGATTTTCCTACCGGTCTTCCTCTCTCTCTCTCTCTCGGGCCCCCTCCGGCGAATTTCCTTCGAGGGTATATACGTATATCTTTGGAGGAGGCTTGGCCCGAGCTATTTTGCGGTAATTCGATCCGAGCGAGGCTCTTACCCCCCCGGCATACACACGTACATTATGACCCGAGCTGAGGGATCTGTGTGTTTGGAAGGAGCGGCTTCTATGGACGCGAGACGACGGACGGGGTCCATTGTTGCCGATATAGTTCGCCGATAGTTTCATTGGCCGTGTTATTGTTATTATTATTACCGCCGTTGCTTTGCCTAATGGAGCTCTTGGAGCGTATTCTTTGGATTAAATATCTGCTTTTAGGAGATACTGCGAGTGCTTTTAAGCTCGGAATTCAATTTTGTTTTCCTGATTTTTTTTATATATAGTTTTCAATGCGTACTTCGTCGCTTTTCTATTTTACTACAACGAAACGACATCGGTTTGTTTGTTTTAGATTTTTTTTAAATTAATTTCAATAGCGTTTATTAGGATTTAATTGCAATAATTAAAGTTTATTGTTTAAAATTCGCACGGCCCAGATTCGAAACATTCATTAGCACTTTATTTACAAACAATGTAGCATGTATACGCAGACGTGTGACAAAGATCTTTATCACTTTCAGCTGTTGATAAACGATCTTGATCGTTTAATCTTAAAATTTATTGTACGGACAATAAGTAACACGAATTGTTTTTACTTCAAAAGATTTGTACATTGTACATCAAACAAGAATCAATTTTCATTAATTTTTTCCCTTAAACATTTTACCCTATTCATTGTGAAAATCATTCTGTAGGACAAAAAGATTATGTAGTAAAATTCTGATCATATTTTAATTTGGCAGCCTTTTTATCCTACAAAATCAATAATGGCAAGGAAAAACACTGAATGTACAAAAAAAGAACAGCTGAGGAAAAAGAGCAGAGTTCCTCTTTTTTCTCACATTAGTAAAGTAATTATAAAATATTATAATAAAAAATTGTCAATACCTTTAAACTCTATTAAAATGTCTACAATATGGAATGCAATTTTTTAAGCCAATTAATTAATGTCGTGCAAATAAAATATTGACGTTTTAACTATACATTATTTAATCGCCAATTTATCTAGAAACTCATTGCAATCAAAAAATTGTTATTCAAATTCTTCAATCAACCAAACAAATACCTCTGCCTTCAAAAAACAGACGGCAGATATCGCTATTTAACATTTGGTTACGTTTGACATTCGCATTCAACGGTCTAATGAGCCGTGAGTCCTAAATCCATAATCACAGTCGTTACCGCGCTAAGCATAAACCGCAGCAAACTCCCGACGCCGTTCCGAAATCAAACTGCCAACAAAGCAGCGAAGCAACGCGAAGAGCAAAGCAAAGCGAGGCCGAGAAAAAGAGCCGAAAAAAAAGAGGAGGCAAACCTGCATCCTCTCTCATTTTCCCCCGATCGTCTTCTCTATCTCTTTTTCCGCGATGGCTCATCCCGATATTTGCCGCCTCGTAAACCACCTCACACACACACACACACACTCTCACGTCCCTCTCTCTCTCTCTCTCTCTTTCTCTCGCGGGGCAAACGGGGAATCGCTGAGCTTCCGGTGCCCTGTCGAGTGCCTCAGAAATGAGTCAGCTGGCTCCTCCTTCGCAGGAGCGCGTTCTTTCTTTCTCTCCTTTATGCAGGCGACCGAGTCTCTCTCTCTCTCTCTCTCTCTCTCTGCGTGTGAGAACCGGGAGAGCGAATTCCTCGGAGATGACGAGCCACCGTGTGCGGCGAGGGTCGCGAAACGAGCCGAGGAGGGAGGCCATTGGGCGGAGGGTGCGAGGAGAACTTTACGGCCGACGTGCAGCGGCGCTCCGAGAAAGAGACGCGCGCGGGTTTTTTCTTCGCCTCGACTTTCTTTTTTTTCAATTTTGAACTTTTAGCGGGGGAGGTAAAGTCGCCAGTGAAAAATGGAACGCCCGATATTAGCATTTTTGCGGCGGCGTAAACCGTTTATGCGCCTGGCGTTGGTCGGCGGGGGAATTTAACGACGATTTTGCGGCGGCCGTTTTTATCAGCTTTTTTTTTCCTCTCTCTTCGCGGGTTATGGGAGTTTGTAAAGGAAGTGGATTTATTGCTTCGACTTCTGTGATGTGATGCTGATTAGTTTTTAATTATGAAGAAGCGATAAAAGACTTTTAGTGGCTGTCGTGTTCAATGAGTAAGTCGTGAATAAGATCTTTTTTATGGCAAGAAATTTAAATAATTATTTGAATTCTGCATTTTATACGTAAATAGTATTTTAATATTAGAATAGTATTATTTAAAACCTCGGATCTGTACGTCAAAATAATTAATGTTTACTTAAATTTATTAAAGATAAACTGTTATGCGTAAATATAGAACGTTATAACTACTTATGATAGGATAGCTGCAGTTAGGAAATGAAGCAGAGTTTTATTTCGTAACTACTTTTCCTTCTGTACTACTTCAAAAAAAGTTGTGAAGCGAAGGAAATCTTTTGTATTTCACCATTTGACAATTTTGAAATGCAAGATAGTGTCAATGAAATTTATAAAAATTTTGAGGTACGTGCCTTTGCTTCCATTCTTTTTAGATAAGTAACACTTGTTTAACAGAAAAGTTAGTCAAATGTTTCGCGCTGCTTTAAATATAGTTTGCGCGTTATATCCTACTCCGTATACGGAAATGATTCATGCTTCAGCTATTATGTACACTATATGTATGTATCTTAATCATTTTAATTTCTTTACTCACATTAATTTTACATTTACAAGGAGTTATATTAGTATGATTCAATTGTTACAACAAAGCCGCTGTCTTCTCATAATCAGCAAATGTTTTTATGTTTTTCAATAAAAATGTAAACAAATAAATGAGAAAACATATATAAAGCTACATGAATGAAAATGTCTACTGCTCTACTAAAATAAAAAAAAAGAAGCTAAATAACAAAGTAAAGTGACCAGATTTACTTAATTTATCGAAGAAAAGTTACGTCTAGTTTAATAATGAAGCGAAACTTACTTCCTAAAAATTGAGTAATCTTCGTCACTAACCTCAATTTGTAGACAGAAAAACATTTTCTAAAATAAAGACGAAAACATTCAGTATAAGTTCCATGTTAAAAGTAGGTAAATGATTATTATGATTTCTTAAAAGATAACATTACAGTAATAATTGCACAAAGCGACAGCTTACCTCGCCATTGCCATCGTAATAGACGAGATGCTGACGAGTCAGGACGAACCAGCGCTGCTTGTAGTTGACGGGAGTGAAGCGCTTCTTATTCTGGGACCGCTTCACCATGAAGCCTTGCCTCACAATATCATTTTCTTGGGGTTCGAGTTTTCCATCCTTCCCTGCCATCCCTTGCAGAAACGTCGGTATCCAGCCTGAAAAAACGCGCAGCTTTTGCAGTTAACGCGTATTTAGTATTTGTCGCGCGGAGCACAAAAGACTTTACTCGCGCCAGACGCGTTTCGAACAAGGAGAAAGTGATTCACGCGCGAGGAAATTATCGAGAATTCGGACTGATTAATCTATTTCAATTCTTGTGCTACTTTGATTAATTAATTATCGGTCATCCTTAAATTTATTCAATCGCAGTTACATCGATCAGTGTCTTATCGTCTCTTATCGGACAGTATATCTTTGAGAGATTTTTATTGAATAACTTCATTTGATAAGAAACGGATATAGAGCTTGAGAAAAGTTTTAGTACTTTATATATATATATAAAAGTGAGATATAAGCAGGTTCATATGAGTACTTCAAAACGAGAAACGTGTTATTTCACCGAGTATGTATATTCAGTAATGATAAAAGTTAGGATTACGCACTTTTGTACGAAAGTTCGAGAAGAAATAAGAATGTTGTATGATTACTAAATTTTTATTGCAGAAAATCAAGATCCATTTTCAAAAAGTCATTTAAATGCTTATAATTTAGCAGCGGTAAAAATATTTTATAAAACAAAAAAAAAACAATATTTTTATATAGCGCAAATAACTTACAAATCAAACTGCGGATACTTACTTATCATAGTATGACAAAGATGCGTTTCAGCTTTGAATCAAACAATTTTCGGTAACAAACTTTGCTTATCAAACCATTATTTCAATACCTAAAGTGAAAAGAATTGAAAATTTAATACTATAATTTTCCTCGGCCCAAAATAAATTTTTTAATCGCTTGAAAAATTGTATCATTGCTGAAACTCCAATCACTCATTTCATCCAATAAATTTTAGTACTTAATTCTATGCCCATTAAATTAGTAAATAAATGACTTGACGGCATATTTCCATTCCACTAAAATTAATCTTAATGAATCGCACTTTTTATACTCCATGCATATCAAGCTCTGTCGCAGTGCCATTACAGCAATGGCTAAACTAGAGAAAGACAGAGAGAGAGAGAGAGAGAGAGAGAGGACAAAGTTTCCGGGAAGTCCCAACTCTGATAAAGTAATTCAGCGAGAGAAGAGATGACAAAACAGGAAAAACTTTATCACACCTTTTCTCTATCTCTCTTTCTCTCCGCGAATTGACTTTGATTATAAAGGACTCGCCGGTAAAACGAATAAGCCGCTTCTGCAAAAAAAAGTTCCTCCCCTCGAAACTCCATTTGCTAAAGTAAATCCGCGACGAGAAGCGCAAAGAGAGAGAGAGAGAGAAAATGCAACAAGTGTAGCCTTTCAATATCCCCAGCGCAAAACGGCGGCGCGCAGCTGTAAAATAATCCGGAGCTCGTCGGAATGGCACTTACGGAAAGTAAAAGGATCGGAAAACCGAGAGACGCGCACACATGCAAAGCGTACATGTGCACACGCCGCGAGTGAGAGAGAGAGAGAGAGAGAGAGAGAAGGAAGAATGCACGAAAACAATCACCGATGCCCTTGAAAGAGCTCCAAACGCTGTATAAACACGCTCGTTTTGACTGTGATCCGAGAACGCGTGCGACAAAGCGAGCATGTAGGCTCCGTCTGCGGGCGCGGGCTTCTCTCCCCCTTTTTTTTCTTCGTCATTCCTCTCCTTTCTCACGCACGCGCGCGCGAAAAGAGGGAGAGAAATTATCAAGCTCGAGCTGGAAGTAGCAACGAGCCGCCGGTGGGCACTACGGCACCGGGCAGGAAAGGAGAAAAGAAACGGAAGTGCGCCCGCCGCGCGCGAAGACGCGTTATCGGCTGCGCAAAAATTTTATCTTCAGAATTTTTCGCTGGAAACGGACGACCGGGCCGTAGTGCGCGTGTCGTCGAATGCGGGAGGAGCTCGGAGAATCGAGATTTTACTTTTGTCGGCTGTGCGTACTAGTTTTTCAACGGTTACTTTTTTACTTTTGTTCCGCTTCGTTAGGGGCATTTTTTAAGCTTCTGTTCCGCACCGGATTTAGGCTCTTTTCGGGTTTCAGCTGATTTGTAGATTCGCTATCAGCTGTTGCACTTGAATCGTCGCATTAACGATCTTTAGGATTACGAGATTCTTATCAAGATCGTAGTATTTCATATTTAATAAGATAAGTCATTAAAGAATGATTGGTGTTTAGATAAAATTTGTTTTCTATTTACACGTAAAGTTACACATGAATATTTAAATTAGAGACGAGAAGGTGCTGCCGTCAGAAGGCGGCGTTTCAAAACGAAATAATATTAAGTGTGACCCTTTAAAATTCAAGAAGATAAACTGGTACACGGGTCGGGAGAAGTTGCTCGTTGTATAACACAAACGAATTTAGACTCCCACTTTCCCTGGAACTATATCTTTCTATCTTTCTATATATACGTCGCGCCGGTCCCTTGAAAAAGCAAAACAAACACCGACCGTTCTCATCCATAATAATATTCTCATCTACATTATAATAAGCACAACGAATACACAATATATACACTCACTAAATTTAAAAGAGCACCGCCTGTCTACCTGTTTTCCTTCTGTTTTCCATAAGAATAAAGCGCACGCCTTTATACGATCTATTCGCCCGAGGAACAACACCGCGCGATACCTGCGAGAAAAAGAGTAAACAGCAGCAACCGATCTCCGCTCGCGATCCATCGAAAAAACCTGCGCGCAAAGGACTGGGTCCGCGACACCTACGCGCTTAGGCACACATGCAAGGCAACGCGGCGGCACAGCTGCGGCGTGCGCTCACCTCTCGCGAAAAGCGAAGGAGATAAGCCGCGAGAGCGAGCGAGAGACAGAGAGAGAGATAGAGAGAAAGAGAGAGAGAGAGGAAAGAAAAGCGCGCAGCCTCCGAAATACCTCGCGAGCGAGAGCGCACACGTAAATACTCACCATGCACGAGACTTTGGGAAGAAGCGTTACAGCAGCACCGGGCACCGGCCTGCTCCTTCACGTGGACGGCGGCGCCGACGATATTAAACAGGCGCTGCCGCTGGTGCCGTCGACCTGTCAGAGCGGCGTTGTCCGACTGGCTGATCCTCGCACACTCGCACGCACGGGGAGTAAGAGCTGCTGCTCCGGTCGCCCCATCGGGAGTTGGTTCGCACTTGGTTCGCGCCTCTTATCTTCGGCCTTATCGCACGCACTCAGCAAACTCGTCGCCGTCGGCGCATGTTCCGCACAGAGCCGACGAAAGAGAGCGAGGGAGAGAGAGAGAGAGAGAGAGAGAGAGAGAGAGAGGAGAGGGCCGCTGGCTGATGCCGAGTAGGAGACCGAGACCGCAGTGTCGCACTGCCAGTGTTGGCCCGAGCGCTTATGTGCGAGAGAGCCCCCGGAGAAGAGAGGAACAACAGAGAGCAGAGAAAGAGAGAAAGGATAACGCGAGAACGTGTGCGTGGAGCCGACGGCCATGTGTGTATATGCACGGGTTATATGCCGATGAGAGAGAGAGAGAGCGGTGTTGCACGATTTAACCTCTGCCGCCGCTCCGCTGCTTTGTGATGCTTCTCCAGTTGCCGGATTCTACGATCTTTTCGGCTTTTTTAGCTGAGCTTGCGTCTTTTTTTTCTGTTTGATTTTTGTTTTGGAACTGATAGAAGGTCACGAGAGTTGCGCGCGGGGGAGGAGGCGCGCACTATGCCGCGCGATAATTGTCGAAAAATTGCTTGTTCCACCGAATTGCGTTATATGGGAGAACTTTTGAGAAGTTTAGAGAGAAAAATTTATAAATATATCTGTCTTTTTATTTTGTTTATAAATTCTTGACGATTGACCACGATAATAGGAAATAAAAAAAAAAAATTTTTAGCAATCTAGGATCAGGATTTATTTAAAATGTTCCCCGAGATTTCTCTTTGTTCGAATTTCTTTAACGTGTTTCAATACCTGAAATCTTTTTCATTTTCTTGCCACTTCTGATTTACATGCAAAATATGCAAATAATGTTCCACTAAATAAAGTATTCGGAATTCAAAATAATTAGTAATTAATTTTATTTAAAAGAGCTGGAACGGTTTCCAGGCGTAGTTTTATGCTTCAGTGGCGACGAAACCAATATGCTTACAAATTAATAATGCAAATCATTTTTTTATTAAAAAAAATCATCTGTGAACAAAGCCAGGAGAATCGGCAACACTGTCGTGGGTGCAACTAACTTAAGAGAAGGAAAGAGAAATAGCGAAAAAGAGAGAGGGAGAGAAAGCGGCCACAGGGTGACGCTCTGACGCCCTGACGGTATACCGAGTATACTGTGCTGTGTCAGTATTTTTCAATATGGCGTCGGAAGTCTAACTTCTTTTGGACCTTTTGCTAACTTTTCGATTGTTGCTTGGTTAAGCGAAAAGGAGAGACGTCATATTTATATTGCTATTTACGTTCGTAATTTTCTCTAAAATTTAACGTTTGTATTAATAAAATAAAATTTTGGCGCTGATTTTCTGCGATTTATCAACTTAATCGTTTTCTAACCTCTAGCAGCGTTATCTTTCTACAGTCTAGATTGAAAATAAATTAATAATATATTGATATACTTTCTTTTAATTCACTCTGGTACCAATAATAGATTACAGTTATTACTAAAGTTTCATTCTACCAATGTCAATAAGAATGTTTATGACAATTTTTCAAAATAAAGAAAATAAAGTGGAGTCATAATGAACAAGTAGATATGTTGAATACACTCATTAATTTTTCCCTTTACTTACAAAAATTTTTTTTGTAAATAATAGTCAAATTAACTTATTAAATTTATAGAAATGGTATGTTGTATTTAAAGATTTCCTATTTTAAAATATTAAATTTCAAAATTTAAGTTAAAAATTAAATTTCTTAAGAGCTTATATTAAAAAAACTGATAATTTTTTGAAAAATTTTATTGTCTTGATTAACATAAATTATAATTCATTTTAGGAATCTTAGAAGATAAAAAATGGCTTCTTCAGATGCAATACAAGTGAGTTCCTTGCCGTTACCTCCTGTGCAATATATAAATCTTTACACAGATGAAAACATCAGAAGAAACAGAGTGCCAAGACCACCCCCACCTATTCATGATAATTACTCAATGTTTGGAAATATTTTTAATGCTGATGATACGATAATTAGACCTTTAGAAGCACAGGGAATTAAAAGATTATATCCACAACATTTTGATAGAAGAAGGGAATTAAAAAAACTTAATCATTCCCTTCTTGTTAATTTCCTAGATTTAATTGATCTATTAGTTCTTTGTCCAGATAGTCCACGAAGAGCAGAAAAGGTAAGTCATTAATAATTTTATTAAGGTTTAAATGAATCTTTAAAATTTCCAAAAAAAAATTACAACTTTTATACAATCTCATTTTTCAGGTTGAAGATTTAAGTTTATTATTTATACACATTCATCATCTTTTAAATGAATTCAGACCCCATCAAGCACGTGAAACACTTCGAGTTATGATGGAGCTGCAGCGAAGGCAAAGAATTGAAACAGCACTACGGTTTCAAAAACACTTAGAGAAGGTAAAGAAGGAACTTATTACACTGACTTGAGTTTTTATTTTTAAAGCGATTTAATGAAACGAATTTGAAAATATCTTATCTCATAAAATATTTAAACTTTTTTTAATTTCATTTATTTTAAGTTTTCTGGTTCATAAAGAATCATGTATATTTATACAGAAACATAAACCTTGAGTTTGAAAGAACACTTTATTTAAAAATAGTTTTAAAAAGTTTTGATTAGATTCACATTGTAATAGAACCATTTGAAATCTAATGTTATAAATTTATGAAACAATATTTATATTTATTAAAATTAAATTTTATTTTAGGTTCAAGAAATTTTACAAAATGCTTTACAAATGTTACCAGATACCTCAGACTTAGATTCAAAGTTATCTGTAAACACTGAAGGAATGGAAATAGATAGTGATATGAATGCTGAACAACAAGCTGTTGATCCTTGCAGTCCAAGTGATCGCATCATGTGCAAAGTCATTGATGACATGCTTATGTCCAATGGCTTATATTAAAGACTGAACTACTTAAGTATTTATTAATTTAGTTATTAGGATATGTGGTGTACCTTGGTTTCAATAATAGTAAACGATTTAGGAATTAAAATGTTTATTTACCACAATAAGAATTTATCTACAAAATTACATAAGTATTATAACATTTTGTAATTCGAAGTGACTAATTATAGGAGGGGAAGGAAAAGGTGTTTAGAGAAAAAAGTAGTTTGAGAGATTTTAAGTGAATACTCACCTTAAGTGATGACTACTGTGACCGTGTCAATTTTGTACATATTAGCTGTTTCTTCTGTTAGTTCAAAAATAATAATACTAAAATATTAACTACTAAACTGGAATCTGAAAAAAACAAAGTCTAACATTATGTTATTTCTTCCTTTATCCATCTCCGTTTACCAGCAGACCAGGCATTGGTGGAAATCTGTACCTGGGAACAGTAATATTAAAAATTGAATGAAATAAAATCAAAGAAACAATCGACCAAGATAATTTAAAATACTAACATAAAAAACAACATATAAATATAATAATTATATTTCAAAATATAAAAAAATAAATTTATAAGCAATCATTTCTTTGATTTTAAATATTATGAAACAATTCTTAAGCAATGTTGCCCCTTGAGAATGTATATCTGCATTACAGTACTGCACCTGTTAACATATTTCCATTATTAAAAATATAAACAAAACAGAAAAAATTTATGACGAAATAAGGAAAGCAGGAGTTTAAAGATTTTGAGATAGGATAGGAAATTGGGCATACACATTACACATGTCTTAAGGAAGCGCCACTTGAATCGCTCGACGTGCAACAATACATTTCGGTCACTCGTAATCTCCTATCTATCTTCTTTGTTAGGATGCACACTAAATTCTAATTATAAATTTTGAATTTCTGAATTCACGTGTAACTATACTTAATTTTAGCTCTCTTCCAGATTTACATTAAGGAACTAATGATTCCTTGCGTTCGCTTTTTTCTCAAAAATTAAATAAACTATAAAAGTATCTTGAAATCGGTTACAACGGTTCGCAACGTATCACGCAAAAAATGTCAATTAATCAATCTGACGGCACTCGTTTAAAGACTTGGAAGTTTCTGTCGCACTAGGCACAATGGAAAAGTCGATTATGCACTCATAAAAATGAACTAGCTGTCAGAAATTACTTATTCTGCAAAGTACATTACTTATCTCACGCGAACACTAACTCATCTAAATTTTAATATCAAATCAAAAGCTTAAATAAACCGTTTTGATATACGTTTCAACGGTGAATCGCTCGTTACAAAATTTTTTTTTTTTTTAATTGTTCGATTAAATTAATATCGCTTTTTTCTTTTCTTCGAAAGAAGTTCTTTTCTGCCTCGTCACTCTCCTAAAAGTTCATTCGGCTTCGTAAAAAACTACACTTAACTCATTTCGGAAGTTCGGAACGTACTTAGTGTAATCTAATATGGAGTTTTCCTCCAAGTACCACGACCACGTGATCTGAATCCACCTCGTCCGCCAACTTTGTTAAAACGATTTTGAAATCGTCCACGGTTACCTGAAAAATAAATTTCTTAGTTAATATATTCAAAATGATATTTTGATTGTTAGAAACATGAAAACAAACTTGAATATCTCAAAATATTAACTATATATTATTATTATATTTTGGAATATTAATATTACGTATAACTTATTATATGAAAATTTATAATTACCATAATTGCCATAATTTGATGAAATGTTTGAACTATATTTGCCACTTGGAGGTGTGTATAATTGTTTGTTGTTTCGTGGAAGATCTTCTCTTAATCTTTTCGGTGGATTACTGTTATTGTTTGTGGCAGAATTTCCGTTACCAAAAGTAATAGGTGTGTGTCGTTTGGTTCCTGTCGTAATTTTCTCATCCTAAAAATGATAAATACATTATTATTATTATTTTATCACATGCATAAAAAACAAAAATTATATTGTATTATTTCAAAAATTATAAATTGATATAATAAATTAAAAATAAAGGAATACTGTGATTTTAATTGATTAACTTACTTTCTTCTGTTTTGTGATAATTGTTTTCCATGATGGATGAATTACGCTCTTGAAACTTGGAGGTGAATGGAATAAGTCCTTAATAAGCGTGTTAATATTATTTGTAGTTTTTAAAGCTATTACTTTAATCTGATTTTCCTTGGTTTTAAGTTCTTCTTCAGTTTTTCCATTGATAGCTTCTCTTAACTTTTTGATATAACCCTGAATTCCACGAGCGAAATATTGTAGTCTTTGTCTAAATTCCTTTAATTGTTCTGGATCTTTAATTAGAAATTCTGGAGTTTGCTTGCAGAGTTTATGGAAAGCGTACATCAAACACTCTACATGACTGAATTGAAGTTTCGGCACTTCGGTGACCTCAGTGTCCGGAGGAAGTGGCATAAAAGTCTAAAAAGTAAGTTAAATAGTTATTAAAAATTCCTACATTTATTTATAAATAATATTATTTTAAGATGTACTTATTTTATTTATTTATTTTGTTTTTTATGCAGTAAAATGGGCATTTTACGCCCATTGCATAAAAAAATAATGTTTATTACACGGGTGTAAGACTTTTACACTCATACGCCGCGCGTAAGGGTTTTTGCCGGCCCTCGTGCGCCGGCCTCCGTGCGAATGCACACAGAGTGTAAATGTCTACGCCCTTATAACGAAAAATACTATATTAACTTACAATCAAAGCGTTGTAAAGTTGCTGGACTTTTTCTTCAGGTTTTTCCAGTTTACCGCAATATTCTGCTAATTCAGCAAGTAATTTTAAAAGTTCCAGTTGCACATCTCTTCCATCAGGTGAAGTTATCAGAGATAAATGTGGCAAAACTTGAATGCAAATGTACGAAACGAATTTTGAAGAATTGACTTGAGACTAAAAAACAAATAAAAAACCGTTATATAATTTTCAATTTAAAAATTAAAATGAATTTTTTCACGAATTTTAACTGTAATTTTTTTAATACTCACACTGAAGAATGGAAGAGCATGTTTAATACATTGAATTAATCTGCTGCATTGTTCCAAATTGTTATGTTTAAATGGCCCCGAAAGCTCCGCTTGTTCATCCGCTATATCCACTAATTCTTGTTGTCCATTAACTGTAGATCCAAGTCTAGTCCATGTAAGTATTTCCATGATATTGTGAAATTCATCTGCTGTAACATCTTGAAGTACCTTTTTACATTCTGTTATAAGCACGTCTTCTGGCTCTTTGGTGATAGTATCATGCCCTAATGTTTTCAATTTAGTAGCTAAAAATTTGATGCAGCGTTCTCTAATACCGTCGTCCCCATTAAGTATTTGCATGAAAAATCCGCTTAATGCTCCTACAAAAATGACAAAATTAAGTATTTATATAAATATATACAATTTATAAAATTTAGATGAAATTGGTATAAATATATACAATTTATAAAATTTAGATAAAAGTGGTTTGAAAAATTAAAAATACCAACCTTTTGGGTCGTTTTTAATCAATGTCATAATACTGTTGTGTACAACGTCTAATTCTGATGAATCTTGAGCAAGTAGTAATTGTGCCAATATATCCGCGATCCTTGCGGTATGTTCCTTACTATCCTTGCACAGGGTAGGCAAATCTTTTATTGCTTGTTTTCTTATCTAAAATAAAAATTATTTATTTTTATATTTTCAAAGAAATCTGTAGAAAAACTCACGAAATCAGATTTTGTGTATGAAAGTGTACAATTCTTTGAATCACGAATTTACTTTAAAAAACATTATTTTTTACTATATATTTATTATTATTCTTATTTATTTGAAGAATTTTACTTCACTGAGATTCTTTTAGTATCTTAGAACACAGTACGGAAAAAATTCGAAAATTATAACTGGTAAGGCTAAACATTTTTAAGGAGTTTAGGTTTTTGAATGACCCAACTCAGCAAAGGATTAAAAAATTAAGCGAAAACCATTTATTTTACTTACCGACATGTCTTCATCCTCACACAAGTCCAAGTGTGCATCAATAGCTTTATCTGCTAGTTTAGGAAAGTGTTTGAAAAATCTGGCTATAAATTGAGAGGCTAATCGCTTTTCCTTAGGAGTGCCTTTAACAGCTTTCAAAATTTCTAAATATTCTGCCTCGTGCTGAAAAAAAAAAAATTATAAATTTATAATTTTAAGATCGTTTTTTATATATGCGAAAGCGTATACATATCCCAATCCCTATTCATATCAGTTACATTTTTTGTCTTATCTAGGGATGAGAAATGTAGCCGAAACGGCAGAATGTATTTCGTGGCGGCGATAGTGTCGAGATTCGGCAACGTCGTACGAGCTCTTTAAAATATGAATGGAGAATAGCGCCAAATAATTAGAGTAAAGAAATCTAATAATTTTTAGGGGGTTTGTAAATTTAATTTAAAAAGATAATTATTGGCATAGTTTATATTGTTAGATTTTTTATAATTTATCCAATTCAGTGCAAACAAAAATATTTATTTATGTTATATAATTTCCAAAGATAGTTTAATGTAAATTATAAGAAATTGTAATTTAAACCAATTTTATTTCAAAAATATTATTAAATTTTTATAAAGCACATCATTTACCATTAGTTAGAATAAAGATTTTACAAGTATTTCTATCCACGAAAATATCTTTCATTATAAATTTAGTATTAGCATTAAAAATATAATTTAAATAAATCGTAAAAACATATTTAAATTTTAATGTTTTAAATATTTATTCACAATTATAAGTAACTACTATCAACCTTTATTTATATTCTTGTACTTTAATGTATTGAATTGTAACTATTATGCCCCCTTAATTTAATTTTAATTGTTAGACGATGTAACGCATTTCAAATTTCAGAAATGCAATATTATAAACAAAAGAAGCAGTCTGAGTAATTTTGATTGATAATAACCACCGTACAATAAAGAAAAGGATTTAACTTGCTATTTTCTTTTCATTTAAATAATTAAATAAATACAGTTCAAGAATATTATACATTTTATTATCTAATATTTATTGT
Organism: Ormyrus nitidulus; assembly: GCA_900474335.1. NCBI lineage: Eukaryota > Metazoa > Arthropoda > Insecta > Hymenoptera > Ormyridae > Ormyrus > Ormyrus nitidulus. The sequence goes on from UCOL01002157.1 coordinate 18,072, forward strand.
TTTATTGAAAAAAGTTTAAAATAAGAATAAATAAATTTCTTTTGTAATAAACATTAACAAATTTTATTAATTATAGCAAAATCCAATCGCGCTTCGAGAGTACTTTTTCGTTTTTCTGGAATACAATTTCTCACTATAATTTAATTTTAATTCATTTAAATCATAATCAGACCATTTTTTAAAGTAAAACGGTTAATCTCTTTCATTTTTAGTTTAATAATTTACATTATAAAATATTATCAATACCCACACAGCACGATATATTGCCCCAACATTGCAACATTATTGTAATATTTGTGAAATATTTTGTAAAAATATAACACAACCATATATTGTAGCAATATTGCATTAATAATGTTGAATATTATATTGCAGAATATTGCTCTATCACATTGAGGCAATATTAAAACAATAATATTGTGCTTTTTTAAATTTCTCGCAAATATTGGGGCAATATTACACCAATTCATGATTCATATTGTATTTTATAATTTTTTTCAAATATGAATAATTGATTTATTTTAGTCTATCTAAAATATAATTTTTTTCTTCACAGAGTGCAAAAGGAACGCAGTGATCGTGAAAAAGAATTTGATAATCTTCTGCATAATATTCGTATAAAATTAAAAGCAGATTATCAAATTTTAAAAGACAAGAATATTAAGCTAAAAGAAAAAATGAAACAAATTCAGTATAGTGACTAAAAAAAAAAAATAAAGAAAAAAATTACAATTTATTAAAGAAAAAATTTTTTTTCTAAAATGCGTAACATAAAAGCGCAAATTTTAAATTTGCAAAGTAAAAAACACAAATTACTTACATATTGTCAGGTTAGATTTTTGTTTCCATAATTAATTTTATAATTAATAATAACAGAGTTATATTTTGTATCTCTTATTATAATTTTTAGTCGAATAATGGGGATATACCTTTATGTAATGGAACACTGGATAAATTTATATTAACAGCTGCAGCGGACTTCAAAATAATATAGAGCCATCTGAAAGTATGATATCTGCATGAAAGCACTTTATTATCAGAAGATGATTCTGAAATTAAAGAAAGAGATATAAAGATTGGTCATGCTCAACTTGCACAGTCAATTAAAAAATTAGGAGGAACAGGATTATCTAATGAGGTAGAAGTTCTTGAAGATAAACTAAATTCTACGAAAGATCAACTTGTACAATATTAATAACTTGTTAATCTTTTATAAATTAGTAAAATGAAAATTCAGATAAACTCAACAGTAAAATAACTTCTCTTCAAAAACTGAATACGAAAAAAAGCTGGAAAAACTTAATGTTATTGAAAAGAAATTTGATTCTGCTAAATTTGGTAGACTTTCTAGATTTACTAAATTCTTGGATTCTGTAATTGCAAAAACTGATGAAAATTTAAAAGCAAGTTTCAATATTTATTAAATGCATTTAAATTTAAGAAAACGTATTTTTATAAAAATGATAAATGTATAGGAAATTTATCATAATTTGGCGGCTCAAACTGTAATGACGTATTCGTGGTTTTACCGATTTATGACATTCTAAGATGATTTAGGATAAGCGTGGTATGGGGTTAATAAATTATAGATTTTATTATTTGATGTAAGCTTAATATAAAAGGCTTTATTATCTAATCATCTTAATTATAATAAACAACGGGTTTAATAATAATCTGCACGGCTAGACTCAACAGGGACGCGAGTTCCTGTAAAAAAATTCTGTAATTGAACTTTTTCTGTCAGTGACGTTCTTCTCGCTCACTTGGAAAGCTTGTACGTATGACAGTGCTTATAAACTAATATCATTTTACTTACTCGAATCAGTACAGAAATTTGTTGACATGATTTTCGTCAACGAGTTATGAGTATTTTTTTGTCTGTAAATTAAGAAAACAATTATATAATATATTCAAATAATATCTATAACATTTCAGGTCTGATTCGATTATGGATTCAAGTAACTACACGTAAATATCATTGTGCTTAAATAAAAAAATAAAAATGCAAAGTAAAAATAAAAATAAAGGTTTTCTCATCTCATTTTTCATTTCCTCTCCAAACCATTTCTACTAAGTTACCAAGATTTCTCCTTTACTGTAGGAGAGTCGGATGATAAGAGAATTTCGATCGAACAATAGATGTTTTTTAGCGATTTAGCTATTTTATGATTTTTACAAGTGTTTAGAACTGACCAAATTTCAACATCTACGTTTACTAACTTTTAATAACGTTTAGCTTGTCTTATATGTAGCTTAAATCCTTCGATTATATTTAAATCTTTCAATCTAGCTATAATAAATAGTCAATAAACTTTTTTTTGTAATATAATATATTATATACGTAATACATTTGTAATACAAAAGTTAAGATTCTAGAAATGTTATTTTACAATTTTAGAAAATAGTTTTAACAAATAAAATTATTTTAAAGTAATGGTAAATATTAGAAAATCATATTAATTCTAATTTCTTCTTCTTCGAACACGAGAAATTCGCCAAGCATTAGGTTCTTCATACTTATTATAGAGTGGTTCCAGTCTTTGATTCTTTTTAAATTTACTTAGTTTTGTTGGATCACTAAATTTAAAAAATGCTGGCGCAAATTCAACGAGCCATTTTGGGTCTATTGTAGTTACCTCTCGCATATATTCTTTTGTTGTTTGAACTAGTTCATGATATATTACCCATTCCGGTTGTCTGTTAAATAAAGCACTACTGGGATGGATATAAACTACTTGACTATCCACCAAAGTTCGATATCCTTCTTGAGGGTCTTTTTTTGCTGCATTTCTAAAGAAGCCGGAACACACAGCTTTTTGAATACGAACAGTATTTGTTCCCGCAGAAACGATATCGAGCTTATGCCTGTCCATAATGCCTAGTAATTGTTTACGAACATCCTGAGCACGCTTCAAAGTTCGAATTTGAACAAAATTTTCATAGCACCATGCATTACTGAACTTATTATTTCCCCAAGAATTGTAAACAGCAAGAAGTGTTAAATGGTCGCCTTCTGATTGATTGAATTTAGCCTTCTTTTGGTCTGCCAAAGCTTGCTTGTCCTTGGGTCTGTAAAAAACATTTTGAACTGATAACATACTAACTACTGTTAAGATTTCGTCGGAACATTGTAAATGAACACTCATAATCAACATCTTGGATAAGTTGGGTTCTAAAGGAAATTCTGCCATCCTTCTACCAAGTCGTGTTAAAAGACCTTCATCATCTAAAGCGCTAAGACTATGTAGAGACTCGAGAGCCATAATAAGTGATTCAACTGGTGGAGCATCCATAAAGTCGAAATGTAGTAAATCATTGATACCCATAGTTTTCAATTGTAAGACAGTTGTAGCCAGATTTGTACGTTGAATTTCAGGTACTGGTGTTGGTAACATTTCATCTCTATATGCTCTTTCTGTGTATAGTCTGTAGCACTTCCCTGGTCCAGTTCTACCAGCTCTGCCAGCTCTTTGTTTAGCTGCAGCTTGACTAATTGGTGTAACTATAAGACTGTCCATGCCAGTTTTTGAATTATAAACTTTCTGCTTCACAAAGCCTGGATCTACTACATAATAAATACCATCAATTGTTAAGCTTGTTTCAGCAATATTTGTTGCAATAACGACTTTTCGAGATCCTGGAGGTGCTGGTTCGAAAATTCGAGTTTGCATTTCTGAAGGTAATGCGGAATAAACTGGTAAAATTATAAGTTCAGGAACATCTGGGCCAAGAGATTTCATACGTTCGTACAAAATTTCGACAGCAGTATCAATTTCCTCCTGACCAGTTAAGAATAACAATATGTCGCCTGGAGGTTCTCGAAGATGTATTTGCATAACTGTAATAAGTGAGGCATCTAAATAATCGGTCTCGGGTTCCTTTGTGTACATAACCTCAACTTCAAAAGTTCGTCCAGGAATAGTAAATATTGGTGCTTCAAAAAAATACTGAGAAAATTTGACTGCATCAAGAGTTGCGCTAGTTACAATAAGTTTTAAATCTGCCCTCCTTCCTACAGCTTGTTTTAGTAAACCAAACAAGACATCAGTATGAATAGTACGTTCATGGGCTTCATCTAGCATAACAACAGAATACGTTTTTAAGTCCAAATCCTTTAAGCACTCTCTTAGTAACATTCCATCAGTCATATACTTAATGATAGTTTCAGGTCCAGTGCAATCTTCAAAACGAATAGTGTAACCCACTTCCTGTCCAAGTCGACATCCAAATTCTTCTGCAACTCGATCTGCTACTGACATTGCAGCTACTCTCCTAGGTTGTATACAGCCTATTTTTCCTCGTGCAGTAAAACCAGCTTCTGCTAAGTATTGTGTAATTTGTGTGGTTTTACCCGAACCAGTTTCTCCAATCACAATTAAAATTTGATTATCTGTTACAGCTTTTACAAGATCATCTCTTAATTTAAAAATCGGTAGACTCTGGCGTTGTTCTACAAGACTCAAATTAGTTTTTTTTCCAAAAGAACTTTTTTTGCCACCAATGACATGTTTTTTCCATTCAGGTAAATCTTGCATTTGTAAACCAATTCCTCTAATTCCTCCTGCCAATGTTTGAGTTTCTTCCACTTCTGGAAGTGGATCAATCCAATTTTTATTCAGCCCAGTTGGAATGGAGTCTATTTCTTGCTCTCTTTGAAGCATTTTCTGTTCACGACGCTCTTTTGATAAAGCACTTTGCATCATAGCAGCTTGAGCAAGAGAACCATCAGGATTTTTTACAATTCTCACAGGACTTAAATCTCCAAGAGCCCTGCCATGACCTTGAAGAAATGGAGGTTCCTCTTCTACAAGCTCAATTTCAACATCTTCCTCTTCATCATCTTCTCGAGGAAGAATTCCAGTTTCACTATCAAATTCCGGTAATTCGGATCTTTCAATACACGATGCTGCTAACATTTGTTTTATTTCCCATTTTTCAGGAGATGATAACCTTTGAACACGCTTTCTCGTGCACACTTCCTCATCGTTAAAATTATTTTGAAATTCAATAAGAGATGTTGGACGATCCGGATTACGCAAATTTTTTTCATCTTCCTCTAATTTCATTGATGTCGTAATTGGATTCAAATCACGCCCCGAGTCTTGATCAACATCTTTCATAGTTAAAGATATTTTTTGTCCTGTTATACCAAGAACTTTAACTAAGACTTTTTGTCCGCGACTGACAACATCATTAGCACTAACAACTCTTCCTTCGCGCCTTAGTTGAGATATATGTACTAAACCTTCACAACGACGACGAAGTCCTTCTAATTGAACAAAGCATCCAAAAGGTACTATGTTTGCCACTTTAGCACTATAAATTTTACCAACTTCTGGTTCAATAGATATATCTTCCGAAGTTTCAGAAGGTGATTTAGAACGCGAACGAGATCTTGTGTATGATCTGTGCGAACCACCACTCCCTTTATACGATTGGCTAGCTTTAGTACTATCTCTGGCATATCTATCTCGATCTCTTCGTTTTTGTGATCTTGATCTTGATCTGTGCCCATCTGTGGCATATCTATCTCGATCTCTTCGTTTTTGTGATCTTGATCTTGATCTGTGCACATCCCGTTTTTCATCACTAAATTTTTTCTTATCTTTATTATATTTGTGTGGATCTTGTTTCTCTTGCTTGTCTTTATTTTTATTTTGAGCTTTATCTTTATATTTATCATTAATATTTTGGGACTTATTTTCAAGTTTTGTTTTTTCTCTTACATCTGTTTTACTCATATCAGAATTTGCACACATCTCTTCTTTAATTTCATTCTTAGATCCAGACTTATGTGAATAATGTATTTTATCAGTATGACTACTTATTGCATTTTTTGACTCATCACCAATAATCATTTGATTATTATCTTTTAAAGAATATCTTTCATTTGGCATGGCTAAGCCTGGAAATTTTTGAGCTAAATCTTGTTTCTTAACCATAGCAGATCCTTGTTTGGAATTCAAATCTTTTGGTTTCATATGATCAATTATCCTTAGCAAGTTCCGAATAAAAGAATCAGAAAATTCTGCTCCATTTTTAATAAGAACTGATTTAAAACTTTCAAAAGTATTATTTTCTTCTGAAAGATGAATTATATATTCAGCTAAATCTTTATCATTTAACCCTAAATGATTGTTTAATTCTGTACATATCTTAGACACTAATGATAAGTGCTCAAGTTTTGTTACTTCATCCATCTTCTGAAATTCAAAATAAAGAAACATAAGAAATTACTTACATACAGAATATGATCCTACTTATTAACCTCCAACTTTAACATCTGCAAACCATTATCTAAATTATAAATTCAATAAATAATCATGAAATTTTTATGTGAAATAATATTGTAATAAAAATTTATTTATTAATTCCCAAGGCACCAGTTTTTTTAAGGTTAGTCCCTAGCACTAATAAGGAGTGGGTTTAAAAGAAAAATATTGTACTTTTAGACACCCATAATACTTATACCATAAAGAGGTTAAAGGCTACCAATTTAACTTATTTGTTCTAATGCGCTATTATAATCAAAACGGCAAGGTAGTAATAATTTTACTTTTACTTTGAATGACGTAGAAAATTAATGTTATTGTAAAATATTTTACCATTTACGTTGCACAATGATAATTACTGTGCACTTACTTTTACAAAAATCGTGGAGAAACCGCTAGGCTCTACTCCGCTCGTATGTCGTCGCTTTTCTCTGCCTCACGCTCAAGGCTACACAAGTTCGCAGAAACACTCGGGATTCCGCTACAGCACCCCAGGAACAAGTCCGATCGGATTCGAAGCTTAGAGCGAACAGGCAGAGACGAGATTCTCTGCCTGGCGATCACGGTGTAAGTAAGAAGAGAGGTTGAGGTGGGCCGACGGCGACGACCCCCCTTCTCTCTCACTGCTGTTATTGAAGCTCTTCCATTTTTTTCCACTTGGCGGCGTCAAAGAAATAGTGTAAAAAAAATGAAATAAAAATGAACGGGTAAATGACACGAGGCCGAATTTTCTACGTCCAAAATGTATAATATGTATAAAATGTACAATATGTACAAAATTAAATTAATTAAATAAAATTAAATAAAATTAAATTTAAATTTAAACCCTATTCATATCAAAATTAATATACGTTAAACTGAGAGAATCAAAGTTGATGTTATTATAAACTTGTAAATATTAAGCAATTTTCGACGGCCTCATAAACAAAAACCACGGTTCACTGCTTTGATGATACCTTTTCGCCGAGAAACAAATTTATGCTTATAAATTTATGCGATCCTTTTAGATTGCTTTAGGATTAATTGCTTTTTACGTATCGAGTTCTAGAATGGAATAAAATTTTTTATCTGAGGCTAAGTATTGCATGTTGGAGAAAAGTTTTTGAAATCATTTATTTTTACTTTGACTTAAAAAGAAATTATCTTGCATTAAATGTATTGAAATATTGAAAATTTATGTTTATCTATTAAAAGAAATTTTAAATTTTAAATAATAGTTTTGAATAATTCTTATTTTGAAAGATTTAAGCACGTCACTTATTAAGTATTTTTTTTAACATTGTTTATCTTTTTATTTTTTATTTTTTTATTTTTTTTTATTTTTATGTTGTTTTTATAAATAAAAACAAATGTATAATACAAAAACCTAAATTTTCTTTATTTCATATTCAAAATTTACGCAAGAAAAGAGTACAAAATTTTTCTTTTGACTTATTAGATGAAAAAGATATCGGGAAGAAAGTTTACTACTACTCAATAATTACAATTTTAAATTTGTTAAGTTTTCCCTCCATATTCTCTCTAAAAGAGACATCTAGGAATCAGAAAAAGTGACGCCTGATGATAATAATCTTTAAATCTCATACTACTGTTGTTTCTTTCTATTCTGATTCATCTATGGTTGTGCACATTACAGCAGATAGATAGTCTACTGTCAAAATAGTTTTCCATGAAATTTTTATATGTACCAAGTAAATAAAAATAGAAAGTTGGTAAATATATTCATATTAGGCAAATAAAAATGGATTGGTGGTAATATACATGTATTAATATTACATGGATAAAACACTAGTTCAAAATGTTAATAGAAGAAAAATTTATGATCACAAACTTAAAGTAATTCTATTTTCATTACCAGTGTTTTTTTAACAAAGTAATTATCTTTTATCCAAAAGAAATTTAAAAACCTTATAAAAATGTCTGTAATGTTAACTGCTGACTGGTTCCCGTTGGGACGGGACACTTACTTCAGGTAAGTTAAAGTAATTTTTAATAAAAAAGAAAACTTGGAATCTTATTACTATCTTATTTTTTATGTTAATTTAGGAAATTTGAAATCTATCCTTTGTCATTTCGATCTGAGACAAATGCAGATCATTTAGTAGTTGCTGCTCCCTATGGAGGTTCAATAGCAATTACCAGAAATCCAAAAAAATTTGTAAAAGTGCAAGGATCTGCTAAGACACTTATTTCTTTATACTCTGCTTCTGGGAATATAATGGCTAAAATGCAAGTAAGTTCTTGATGATTTTCTTAAGTACATTTAATTATTTTACTTTTTTTACATTGTTCTAATTTTGTAAAAAATTGTCATACTATTGCATTAATTTTTATCCTTCTTCAGTGGAATAGTGGACAATTAGTGGCAATGGGCTGGTCTCATAATGAAGAATTGCTATGTTTACAAGAAGATGGCATGGTTTTAATTTATGATATGTTTGGATCATATCAACACACATTTAGTATGGGAGAAGAAGCTAAAGAAACAAAAGTGGTTGAAGCTAAATTTTTTCCCAGTATAACTGGAACAGGTGTTGCCATTTTAACATCAGCTAATCGTATTTTCTTAGTAAATAATGTATCTGAACCTAAAGTTAGAAAATTTTCAGATATACCAAGTAAGTTTAAAACAGTCATTTTTTTATTAAACATATTTAACTTCAATTTTATTAAATTTATCCAGAGTTTGGTGGATCCATTGACAGTTGGTGTATAGTACGTCAAGAAAGAGACAGTCAAATTATCATAGCAAATCAAGATGGAATTCATCAATTACATCATTCGTATCAAACACCCATTTCTATACCTTTTGTATGTATACTAAATATTTTTTATTAGTTTAATACTTTTTTTGCAATATGAATTAATAAAAATACAATTTTAGCATAAACTTTTCACTACTAAAGTTAATCGAGTAACTGCAATGGCTGTTTCTGCTAATAGTCGACACATTGCTCTATATGCTGATACTGGATATCTATATCTTGGTTCAGCAGATTTCAAAGAAAAATATTATGAATACTCTACAAATATGAAGGAACCATTGACTGATATGGCATGGAAAGTAAAACTTATTTAAATATAAAATACGAAAATTAACAATTTTTTTTAAATATAATTTTGAATTGTAGGTGTGGCTCAGAAGCAGTTGTTTGTTGCTGGGATAAAACAATGATGATAGTTGGGTGTTTTAAAGGGGGAGAAATTATATCTTTTCCATATGATGGACCAATTCATTTAATAACTGAAATAGACTGTGTTAGAGTGCTATCAGCTTATTCTCATGAAATAATTCAAAAAGTTCCTAATGTTGTTCAAAAAATTTTTGGAATTAATTCTACAGATCCTGCTTCTTATTTACTAGAAGCTTCAAAACAATTTCAGAAAAAAAGTCATAAAGCAGATAGTTATATAGATTTAGTAAAAGACAAATTGGATACTGCTGTGACAGACTGCATTAATGCAGCAAGTCGCGAATTTGATTTTGAAACTCAAAAACTTTTAATGCGGGTATGAAACAAAATTTTGTTTACTTTTAAAATATATATTTTTTTTGCCTAGCGGGACAAAAGTACTACTTTCCCTCCCGGCGCTGAATCGGGAATGTTGTATTTTCGTCCTCGCTAGGCAAAAAAATCGTATACGCTCCACGGGAGGTAAAATGGCAAGGCTCGCCTTGGGCTCGGGTGTCAATTTACACGCGCTATGAGCTTACCAATACTTTACCTCCCTAGGTGCGTAATAT